>PVJX010004996.1:0-89159 GCA_004027295.1 Dolichotis patagonum
CCTAATTCAGTTAGATGAATTGTTTGCCGATCAGTAGGCAAGAGTCAAAAAGTCATGACAAGTTTGTAGGTTTTATGTTCATTCATAAGGCTCATATCTATCCAAATGATTTATGGTGGGTGATGGGTCTGTAATGGGCACTTTCAGTGAAAACAACAACAAAAGGAAATCATAAAAAGTTATCAATCAAGGGTTTGATTAAGTAGTTAGTTCATTGTTAGAAAGATATCAAAATCCTGGCCACTGTCAGGCTTCTTTGCATACCTGATTCTATCCAACAACATCGGTTTGACAAATTCTATAGCTACAACTTCAGCAAAATGACCTACATATTTTCTCCGTCTCTTCCTATAACAAACTAATTTTCTCATTCAGGCAACATGAAGTTTAATATTTACTGATACATTGTAAGATTGTGTGATCTTCATCATGTTTTTGAACAATTGGTGTAAGCAGTGTTTTTTAAAAGTGAAATTTATGAAATATTTTAACTAATTTAGAAACCAAAAGTAATTCACGTTTAAATAAGAAGTATTAACATTTAAGAGAAAAAAACTGTAACATTTTAATGTTGTCAAATATGAGAAATGCATTTTTTCTTATAAAGCAAATAGGCGATAAATATTTTCTTATTTTCTTTAAAACAATGCAGTGTCTCATTACAAAATATGTCACTGGATATATACAATATAGCTCATTTAGCGTACTATCTGATAATGAGCTAATCAATGAATCAGGTATACTAAAGAGTATAATTTGCAATATAAAAGAAGTGTTTTAATATTCTTCATAGATTTTCTTAAGACATGAAAATAGCATAATTCCAAAATAATAAGATAGAATTATTGCCAGAGAGCTGCTGATGCTGGCTGTGCTGTTGTTTCTGAAAATTGATTATTACTCTGGAGCCAAATATAATTGGAGTTTCTGTAGCCTACCCAGTGTATCATGAACGGGGCGTTCAGCCCATCTATAGTTTATTTGATCAAGCTAGACAACTAATCTGAGAAATGTGAGTTTCTTAGTTTCTCATTTAGCTTGACTGTTTCCACTGATCCTGCATAAGGGAGAACTGCCAAAACTGTACTTCATTTTGGGCTACAGAGAAAGCCCAGAGAAAAATGTAGGGGAGTTATTGTGCTGTGAGTTTTTAATCTTTTACGTTCTCCACTGAAACTTGTTTCATTAAAATGGGAGAAACCTGTCAGGAAACTGCCTCTGTAGTTTGTATTATTCCCTGAGATTTGGTGATCTGCTTTATGTATAAGACTCCCCCCTAGACAGTTTATTGTGCTTTCCAAGCCATGAGCTTTTCTGGTTATGTTTTGAATTTGTGATGACATTGTTTTGGTTTAATTTGACATCTAATGTATGTTTTAGATTAGTTTGATTCTCATTTAAAGTAATATTTAATAATAGCCTGAGAATTTGAAACTTTTTCCAACACTCATACGTAGAATAGTTACTAGAGATGCCAGTTTATGCCACAGAAGTGCTATTAATGCCTTCAGTACCTGCTAATTTGTTCTTTAGAAAAATGAATATTTTGACTGGAGGCAGAATCTGTCCTTTTTCTTGGTGAAAAGCTATTTTCAAAATTTACCTTTGATCAAATTTATAAATACTTTTTAAAATGGATCAGTTTTTATATGATAATATAATTCTTAGGAATATAAATGTGATGTTCCATTTTGTGACATTTTCTTTCAGGAGTAGAACATTATAGCATGGCAGATGGAATTTTCTAGGTTTCTCAAATCTTTTAAATTCATTGGCTTTCTATTGTTTAAGATTTTAGTTAAAACTAATTTTGGGGGTTTTTTTTAGTACTTTTTCTCCCTGGGCACATATTCTAGGAGTTTTACTTGCTATATTTGTTTTATTTTATAAAAAGTTTAACAATTAACGAAAACTTAATAATTCTTTTATATTCTTTACCTTTTGATGAGACTGCAAACTAGGATGTAGGGACTGATATGAGATGATTAATCAAGGTTACAGAAGGAAGAAAGAATGAGAATTGTGTGCTCTTAATAGTCTACTAGTCTTAATGAGCCTACTCAATAGCTATGATTGATGGAATGCACTTATTAAGCACTGAATGTATATAGCAAATTGTCCCAAAATTCGGAATTTAGGATGAAACACTATGGCCTTTACACATGCCTTTCTCAATCAACTTTTAGCCAGTGGATAAATATGAACAGATATGATTTTCCATTTAAAATCATAGACTATAGTTTCCTAGGGTGCTAGACACTATGGTGAAGGCTGAGAAAGGAAACAGTTGAGTAAGAACATGAATCCTCAAAGAGAAAAGACTGATCAAAGAGATAGCCATATATCAACTAATTCTATTAGAGAAAACAAGATAGGTTTCAGGAGAAAGAAAAAAATGTAAGTAGGAGGAAATGTGGAAAGTCTATCTCTGATTTTAGACTTTTGCATATATGCAGGTAAATTGTACTGTACCCCATGGTAAATTTACTGGTGAGATGGGTTACACTTCATACAGCTTTTCTATCTGCTCTGGGACCTGCATGAATCGTGTAAGGCATAGAGCCAGCCTAGACACCCACAGTGATGCCTCCAAATAACTTTAACTATCTAAAATATAAAAATGTTCTCTAGAAAACACACAGCACTAGAAGTGAATGGATATAGTGGCACATAGTTTCTAGCTAGTGACTCACTGCTCTCTTATTAAAAAACTAACAACTCACAAAGTTTTTGTTTTGTTTCATTTCCAAATATCCAAGATCAGAATTTTATATTATCACATGCCAGTAACAGTCAGTGAACTTCTGATAATTAAAATTGCGATACCTCACTAAATGCCCTAAATTCAGGGACAGTTTTTGTAATAGCCTAGGATAGATGTGTATTTAAAAATATGAAGGGCAAAATGGTATATTTCACTGTATTAGCATTTCTGACCATTTTAAATATTTTAATGTTAGAGCCCTTTGATTTATTTCACCTTTACATTCCCTGAAATTTAGGCACTTAAGTATAGAAATATTACTAACCTGTTCAGCCCCATCCTTCTGCTATACTAGAAGCCCTGCAGTGCTCAAATCTGGTGAAAAGAGAATTGAATTTGGGGCTATAGCCCAAATTAAAACCCAGCTTTAATACTAATTAACAGTGTAATCTCAGACATGTAAAGTTGATCACCCCTGACCATTATCTCTGTATCTATAAAATGTGGATGGTTGCCATTATCCTATAGTCTCATTATGATTAAATGAGGTAACATGAAAAAAAAAAAGTGGGGTTTGACCACAATAGCTGACAACTTCCTCAGTACTCAGTTTATAATGATGTTAAAATGAATATACTCAAATTAGCTGGTTCAGTTATGTCATCCAACTTCAGCAATTTTTCATAATATTCAAGAGACAGTAATGTCATTGTTTTCCTTTGACTCAAAGTAAATACTTAATAGATTTTTGAGTGAACAAATGAATAAGTAGCTGTGGAAAGTAACAAAAAAATCTTCAACAAAGCCATATTTTCATTCTATATTAACATGGAAAGTAAGTTCAATCAAGCTACATAAATAGTTTAGTATAGAATTTTCAAATGCTGCAAAATAAATAGGTTATATGTTATATTACACTCCAGAGATGCAAGAGTCAAGAAATGTGGATGAGTTTGTGTCCAATCCAATTGCAATAAATGACAATATTTTCTAGAAAAAGTAATGTTGATTTAATATAGAACCAAAACAAAATTCTCATTTTTTAACTTTGTTTTTTGTTTTGTTTTGCTTTGTTTTTTTGGTCTTTTTGAGACAGGGTTTTGCTATGCAGTTTAGGCTTGTCTTGAATTCACTTCATAGTCCTGGTTGGCCTCAAACTCATGGTGATTCTCCTGCCTCAGCCTCCTGAGTGCTGGGGTTACAGGTGTGTGCCACCATGCCCAGCTTTTGACATTTCTTTGAATCCCCAGTTATCTTCTTAGCCTTCACTTTTAAAAGATCTGTTAGGAAAACTATGTTGAACTTTCATCTAGATAGCTACTAGAGGCCAACATTGTACTAGCTATTTCATAGGATTATCTTGTCCTTAGATTACAAATTCTAATCTCAACATAAATCCAACAAATCTTAGGGATAGGAATCACAATCTCAAATTGACAGATAGAGGAAAAAGATTCTGAGAGGTCAACCTATAAGAAACACACCTAAGGAAACAAAACCACATTCCAGTTCTGTAGGCAATGTACTTAACACTACACTACATTGACTTCATCACCAAGACAAATGAGCTTGTGAATTTTTGGTTTCTAGGATTTGATTCTTTTCTTTTTTTGCCATTGAAAACAGTTTCTCTTTGATAATATTGCAACTATGGGAGCTCGCTCTAATTGCAAGAGATTACTGCTATCATTTTTACAATTTAGAGCTCTTATCATAATAATGACTATATTATCCATGAGGCTCTGTTTAGCTAGCTTTGTTACCTTAAGGAGCAAGGGTGATAGCTTAATGTCACTTGTTTCACAAACAACTGTAAGAAGAAAAAGAAAATCTGTTTCAGATCCAAATCCAAATGAATTACGGAAGGCTAAATTGCTATAAAATGTATTTACTATTCTAGCTTAGATGAGATCACTTCAAGAAAAAAATTGCTGAAAAAGAAACAATTTTTAGCCGGGGATTTAGCTCAGTGGCTTAAGTGCCTGCCTGGCAAGCGCGAGGTCGTGAGTTCGATCCCCGGTACCAAAAAAAGAAAAAAAAGAAACAATTTTTACATCTAACTTCCTATGATGAGCTAGTTATTTTTCATGTGTTTAGAGTGTGCTTGAAAAAGAAGACGAAATTCATAACTCCTCAAGCGACAAAGTAGACTTTCTTGAATTTAATCATTTAATAGCTCCTGGAAAAATATAAAATCACCACGTGGCAAAATTAATGTTTTAAAAACTTCAGTGTCACACTTAAAATGAGCTAAACTGCAACATAAATGTTTCCATGCTACCACATTAGACAATTGGGTGTCTTATCTCAAAACCCAATTAGATGTGGGCTTCCACTGGACTGACTGGGGAAGACAACAGAGCTGAAGGAATTTCCTAAATGAGAAAGAACAAATGGCAATTGTGTTATGATACCAAGAGTGAACAATAATTATCTTAATAGGAGCTTTGAGATTGTGGAAGATGAAAACATATCAGATTGCTTTGCGCATGTTAGTAAAATTTTATATGAATTAGTAATTTCCCGCAACTCAGCTAATGGAGGTGCTATTTGGATGTAGAACACTCTAAATGTCAACACTGTACAGTTCTTTGAACATAGAGAACTCTAGATAAGTAATTATGAAGTAAATGAAACAATTTAAGATTTAATTCAGTGAATTTTTCTTATTTTCTACTAAAAATGCATTTCGGACTATATTATGATGAGTTCTTTCTTTCCATAGAACATATTTTGAATGTTTTATTCTTTTTTGTGGCAGAAAAGTCCCATTTTGGTTTGGTTTGGTTTGTTGCTGAAGTTTTCACATGTTGGACATCTGGATATCATAGCATCAAAGTTGACACAGCAAGCCAATAGACACTATTTTTGCTCATAACCAAATGAGACGCGTGATTGCCTTTTATCAAGCTTCTTCTTCACTTGGTGAGTAGAATCAGTCTCTGATCAATAAATAACAAATCATCTGTTTCATGAATCAGACCTGTCAAAGCAAAGCAGTGCTGTGTGCTGGGTTCTCTCTTCTGTGCGTGTTCAGACCTGGTAGCAGCTGGATAATTAAAAAATGCCTTCTTACACTTTTGACAGTTGTTTGAAGATTCCATTTCAGCACTGCACAAGTTTACTGGTTATTTTAACTTATCATTCCACCCTCCTCTCTTCCTTCCCCTGTACCTTTGAATCAAGCTTCGCATTTCATGTGAAAAGGGGAAAGAAAATGAAAATATAAAAGAGAGGTATATAAATGGGTAATCAGTTGGCTATTTGAATTTCTTTTGGTTAAATCTTAACTAAAATCACTGTATTTCTTCTACCTCTATGCAGTTTGCTACTATGGAAATTATTAACATGAATGAAGTGGTAATAACTGGTAAATCCTTCTCGAGTTGTTCTTTCACATTATTCCTTTGCAAATAATGATAATTAAAATGATGACAGCTAACATACAAATACCTTTCTCTCCAGCCACTGTTTTTGGCTCTTAACCTCTTTTGGGGCTAAGCGGATAGGTCACAGTGCGCTCAGCACATTCAAGGTGCCGGTTGTACTGTACTCTACCACCATTTGAAGGCAACTGTAAAAATTATTTATAGTATTATTTGTTATCATTTGGTGTTTTAATGCTTTATGTTGCACATTTGCTTCAAAGGCATGCAAGACTCACTTTGTCAGACTTACAAAGGAATCTGACTTAAAAAACATTCTCTTGGCACAGAACTCGTAATTCAGGAATTTACCGTACTCAGAACACTCTTCCCTCTCATCTTTTCCAATCTCAACCCAATAATACCTCCAGTGTCCAGATTAGTTTCTTTAAGGAATGACCCATTTATTCTAAGGTCACCCCATGCCTTCAGCCTTTATGGGTATGGTACATTCTCATCTACGTCTCATTTTCTCCTGAGTTGCTCTGTGGTTCATGCGTGCACAGATTGTGACTTACTAGAAGCTAAATTGTTTCAGGAAGGACTATACCTAACAGGTTCCTTAGTACTACTATGAGCAGTTCACTGCATTTATGAACAAGGAAAGTTCATCCAACATTTACATTGGTTTTTGCTATGGAAGATCCTGGATATTATAATACTTTGAGTTGTTTTACCCTGTGATTTTTTTTTAAATAGTGTTTTTTACAGTACATGCTATGCTTTTCAAGCATTTCTAAATTAGAGTTCTATTAATGAGTTTTTAAATAAAACTATTCTGCAAGTTAATTTAATGATTAAGCATAGAATCAGATGAACCTATATCAATAAATGTTCATTATTATGCATTTGATGTTATTCACTGTCTGTCGATGAGCTGACCATTTCATGTTTTCCCTGCAAGTCATTCTATACCTTTATAACTTTCATGTGTAACATTTTATAGTTGAAAGTCAGGTAACTTGTTTCGCTCCTTTATTTATTCTGGATCAAATATAGATCTCTTGCAAATACACCAAAAAGATATGAAATGATTTCAAATTGTCTCATGTATATATTTTGGTTCTTTTTTTCTTCCTTCTATTATATCTCTATGCACTGCTTTTTTCCGTCCTTCATTTTATGTTTCTCCAAAATCCTTCCTTAAAATACTTTCTTCCAAAAATTCAACTATAAGCAGCAGGTTGCTATTTGGAATTCACACATACAATGTGTTTATGTAGTAAAGAACAGTTAAGATCACAGACTTAGGCCAAACCATCCACTCAGCTGTGTGACACTAAGCAAGTTATTTTGCCTCATTTTGTGCCCTTCTGTTTAAAAGTTCAGATTGAAATATTCACCTTGTAGAATTCAGTGTAGAATTCACCTTGTAGAAGCGGTGTAAACTGCTTTTTTAAAGCTTATATACCAGAACTTGACACATTGTAGGGGCAATACCACCGTCTGCTAAATGAATAAATAACGTTACCTTTGTGTTGAGAGTTTATTAGAAGCCCTCTATGCACTTACAAAGTTAAGATTCATAATACCTCTACAGAATGATTCTATTGGTTTATATTTATTTTGTGGTAATAAAAAAGCATAAATCTAAGTGAGGATGTAGGGGAAAACCTGATTTCTCCCTATCATTCTTTTATTCCAATACTTTTACTGTCTAATTAAATAGCTATTTTCTGAAGATATGGAAAGGAATAATCTTTCCTCAATAGTTTCATCTAGTCTTTTACATCAAAATAGCATTTAAGTTACATAAACCTATTAACTGTGTTTATGGTATATGAATCTTGATTTCCTCAATGTCCCTTTTGACTGCAGAGCTCACAAGGGCTTCGGAATTCGAGACAGTGTCACGTGAACACTGACAAGAGCCGAATTGTGCCTGGCACATGCTTCTTGTCTTGTTAGCCTCCCGGTTTTGGCATGGTCAGGGTTGTCTTCTTTTTCGTGAATTTAATCCATCTCTGTAGACAACACAACACAACTGTTTCCTGCTACTTACTGTATTCTTTAAACTTAATTTACTGCTTATTAAATTTGGCTTCTGCTTCATTCATTCCATTCATTGACTCTCCACATAAGTCACTTTAAACAACAACATATTGACAGCTTAAATTATATCTCCTGATAGTTTCTAAGTCATAGCAGATACTGGCTTTTTTTTTTTTTTTTTTAATTTGGAAACTTCAGCGTTAAAGCTGACCCCGAGTGGAATTCACAGAGCAGTTCCACACAAATGACTCATGGCAGGTGCATAAATATGCACTCTCTTCATCCAGCTCAACATGCCAGGGCCCATTTTTCTTATCACTTATGGTGATGCTTTTTTACCAAGCCGATTTGCTCAGTGTATCATCATTCTGTCAGAGACAGAAATTTCCTCTGCAATTGTCCAGGTCAAAGTTTTTCAAGAGAATTTGTGGTTTTTTTATTCACCTCCAATATATTTTATGTACATTTGAAAATTTTAAAACATTTCACCCCTGTAAGTTATAAAGAGAGCATTATTATTACATTGTAACTTTTTCAGGCATGCTATATTGATGTTTATAAAATGAGCTGCAAACATTTAAAACTTACGTGAAAGTCTAGAATCTAGTAAAGATCCTAGAGTTGACATTATGTTCTGAAAAAAGAAATATAATCAAACTGAGACCTTGAACTAGAATCAGAAGTCAAAACCAGATGGTAAAAAGATTACTATTTCATCCCTTTAAGTCGTTTAGAATGGCATGTGTAGTCTTAAACCTTGCATCTTCCTTTTCTAGCATTTTAAATTTCCCTTGATATTCCTATTTTTCCCTACATCTTACAAGCTCTACATTTATCTGATTTCTTTTGTACTATCACAGTAAAGAATTTCAAAATACCCAAAACTTTAAAGAACAAGTTAATAAACACTGGGATACTAACACTAAGCTTTGTAAAATTGTAGTGTTTATCGTGTTTTCTATAGATCTTTTAAAAGGGAAAAAATTACAAATACATTTATAATTTATTGTTTTTCAATAATCCCATTTCTACTACTTTCTTCTACATGTGCATTAATCTGAACTTGCTATGTTATATTCCCATATATGTGCATACTTAACTTTGCCAAATATATGTACAGCCATCATAAATATTATGCTTAGTACATGTAATACTTATGGTAAAATCCTTATTTCTTGTGTGCTCTCAAATTTAGATAAATTGTATTATATTAAATGCATTATTATGCACATTTTTTATTATTCAATATTTTATTTGTGATCTTTACCCATGTGGACATGAGCCCCCCTAATTTGTTAAATCCAGTTGCTTTTTTGATATTTAATTATGTTCATCATCCTTCTGTTACTTAGGGGCATTTGTTTGCAGGAAGCTCCATGGTAACCCCAGTCTGCAGAAGCTCAAGTCCTGCATATAAAATGAGGTGATACTTGTATCTAACCTTTGAATGCTCTTGGATACATTAAATGATTTCTAGGTTACTCACAAAACATGATATAATGTAAATGTTATGCGAATAATGTTATGTTGAATCATCATGGGAATAGCATCTGGTAAAAAGTCTACATGTCTGGTATAAAACCAAGGAATTTTTTTCCTAATTTCATTCTGCTGTTGAATCCATGGATGGGAAACTCATGAATGCAGAGATCAGACTGAATAGGCATTTGCCACTGTTTGTGTATTCATTTCCCTATTCAGAAATAATTGTTCTTAATTTGGACTTAGGTAGACCATGTAAAAAATGTTCTTGTTTTGTTTCCTTGTAGAAATGCTGCACTACTGCTTTGTCTAATTGTATCCTTATTGGGTTGAGCACGTACAGCAGTCAGCCTCATCTGTAGTTTCATTTTTCTTGATGTCAGTTACTAATGGGCAACCGTATTCTGAAATAACTAAACAGAAATTTCTCCAAATAAACTATGCATAAGCTTAAAATTGGGTGGTACTCTTGAGCTATTGGTAAAATTTCACACCATCACACTTGGTCTCACTCTGGATAAGCTATGCCTTTGTTCAGAATATCCACATGTTATGTACTATTGGACCAACATCTTCAGAGCAGTGTCGCAGATCACCTGAAGCAGACATTGTCCTTCTGAAGTGTTGTCAGGAGGATAACAGTAGCTTACAGCTTTTATCACACTGTCTACAGCGTTTACCTCACCTCTTACCATGTAGGTGTTACCACCTCACGTCATGACAGGAAGTAGGCTGAATATAGCATAACACAATTTTGAGGAAGATCACAGTCACGTAACTTTTGTGAGTTGCAGTATGTAGTTATAATTGTCTTCTTTTATTACTTTCATTTTTGTCACATTTTTACTCTGCTTGATTTGTCAAGAAAATTTTGTCATAGGTGTGTACCTATAAGGAAAAAAAAAGAGTAGCAGCTACAGTTTCAGGCATCAACCAAAGGTTTTGAAATTCAGTTATTTGAGGTGTACAAATCAACATTTATACTATATTCTAGGTTATGTCATCATAACACTATTCAATTTTCATTTATATCACTCCATACCTATTAGAATTCCAGTTCTGCAATCCCTGAGCCCCAGGTAACTGTTAAACTAGATTTTCTCTCTATAAATTTACCTGTTCTGGATTATTTCATTCTAATGAGATCAAATTATACGTGACCGACTTCTTCCAGTTAGTATACTTTCCAAGTTTATCCCTGTCACAGCATGTCTGTCCTTCCTATCTATTGCCAAATACTGTTCCAGTGTATGAATACCCCACAATTTGTTTATCCATTCGCTGACAGTGACGGACATTGGGGTTGTCTTCAACTTTGTGTTGTACATTGTTGCTAAAAATATTGTGCTTAAGAATTTTGTGTATATGAATGCTTTTATCACTCTTGTGTGTATTCCTAAGAATTTTCAGGTCATACAGTAACTGCATACGTAACAGTTGAGGAGCGACTAGTCTGTCTTTCAATGTGGCTGCACAAGTTTTACAGTCCTACTGACAATGGGCGGTGTCAGGAAGCCAGCTCTCTACATCTTTGCCGATATTTATTGTCAGCTTTTTAAATTTTCACCGTAGCCTCCTTGCTAGCTTTGCAATGTTTTGTCTTTGTTTTGATTTTTATTTTGTAATGAATAATGATATTGAGCTTTTTAAATGTAACATTGGCAATTTAAATGTTTTTGAAAAATGTCAATCACATATTGTTCTTTCACTGAGTTATTTTTCTTTTGATTGTTAGGTTTTATGATTGACATAGCATTTTTTTTTTTTTGTACTGGGGATTGAACTCATGACCTTGCAGTTGCCAGGCAGGTGCTTACACCACTGAATCCCCAGCCATTGACACAGCAATTTTGTACATTTTTAATACACATCGGTTAGTAAACATAATTTGCACTCACATTGTAGTTTGTCTTTTGACTTTTTGACTAACGTGTCCTTTCAAGCTCCCAATTATTTAATTTGATAAAAATCTAATATACTGTTTTGTCTCATCACTCATACTTTTGGTGTCATATCTAAAATCCACTAGTCAATCTGAGTGAGGTCACAAAGATTTACTCCTAGATTTTCTTCTAAGATTTAGATAAAATAGTTTTAGCACTTTAATCCGCATGTTGGTTATCCTTTTTGAGTTTGCTGTTAGCTGTCATACAAGTTACGAGTGCAGTTTAATTTTTGCATGTGAACATTGTGTGTTTTATTGTTCCAACCTGTGTGTTTCATCTGGAGTGTTTAGTACACTTCTACTTAATATAATTATGAAGAAGTAAGACTCATATCTATTATTTTGCCAATTGTTTTCAATATTTTCTATCTTTCTTCATTTCTTTGTGTTCAGTATATATTTTCCTATGTATACTTTTGTTAAATTTTCTCTCTTTCAAGCTTATTTATTTTTGGTGATTGAAGGTTAAATTAATATAAATGATTTCAAATTAAAAGAACATAGTTTTAATTAGTACTCATTTGGTTTCAATAATATCCGGAAACTTTGGTTTTACTGTCTGCTGTTTTATAAATTGTACATGTAAATGTTATAAGTCCTTCAACATAGATTTATAAATATTACTTGTGTTGATAATGTTATTTAAATTAAGAGAAGAAAAATTATAAAATATATATATATATTTATGCTGTCTTTGATTTCTATAAGTATAGTTAACTTTGTTAGATTCTCTACTTCTTTGTGTGGATTTGAGTTGCTGCCTTGTACTTTTTTCTAGCCAGTCTACGGAGCTCCTTTTCATATTTCTGACTGAACACATCTATGAGTGATAAATTCTCTCTGTTCATCATTTTAAAGGAGAGTTTTGCTGAATAAAGAATTCTCGGTTGGCACACTTTTATGCAGCAGTTTATTTTATTTTAAAGGGGAAAAAAAGCAAAAATAACAAAACTAAGTTTCTAAACAGGTCAGTAGGAGAGTTGCAGATTATTAATACGTTGGATATTCTTGTCCTCATAGTAATTATTCAGAGTAGAAGATGTAGGCATCATATATTGTCCAACAGTATTAGGACAAACCTTCCTTTTCAATGAACTAAGAGTAACTAGTTATGTATTTATGTTAACTATTTTGTGTATAAATATGTATTTTTTCTTTTTCTCTTTCTTGCTTTCCCCACTCCTCCATGATAATTTTTCTTTTCTTTTGAACTGTTTCTTCTCAATTCACAATATCTATTGTATGTTTTGAATCTTATTTATTTGTTCAGTTTTTCGCACTAGTGAGACAAAATGATATTCACATATATGGGTCTGATTTATTTAACTAAAAAGTATGGTTTTGCATGGCATTCATTTACCTATAAAAGTTTCCAGTTTAACTTTCTTTATGGTTGAGTTTATATATATATATATATATATATATATATATATATATATATATATTTTTTTTTTTTTTTTCCATTCTTCAGTTGATGGGCATTTGAGTTCTTTCCAACATTTAGCTATTACAAATTGTACTGCTATATACATGGGTGCATATATATCACTGTGATATGATGTTTTTAATTCTTCTTGGGTGATACCCAGTACAGGGATAGCTATGTCAAACAGGATATCTAATCCTAGTGTTGTAGTCAGCGGTTATGAGGTGAGCAATTAGAATCAGGACATTGAGTTTATAATATTATTTTTATGATGGTCACCAGAGTTAACACAAGAAAATGAAGGAAATCTATCCACAACACTAAAGACATAGAATATTTTGTCAAGGGCCTGAATCCCACAGCAATGTTCCACATGAGTCCAGATGAAGACCCAGAGCTCATGACAATGTTTCCCACAGGTCCAGCTGGAAGTCTAGAGTCCACAAGAAGGACTCACACCAGTCTCTTACAGATCCATGCTGGGAAGGCCCAAAGGTCAGCGGTGGAAGCTAAGAAGTCTATGCCAGCAGGGTGAAGGAGCTGTTCTGGTAGGTTGAGGGTTCTATGCTGGAGCTGAGAAGTCACACTCAAAACAAAGACCAGGGTTGTTCTGAAAAGCACCACAGCCATCCTCAGCGACACGGAGGTCCCGAGCTCCTCCGATGACAAGCATAGTTGAGTACATGCCAGGAAGCCAGAGTGACGAGCCCATCCTGGAGACGAAGCAGCACATGTCTTCCCCTCCGGAGCCGGGAAGCAATGCTCGATGTGAGGACCGGAGCTTCTCCAGGAGAACCAATGGCTCAAACAGCAGCATGTAGGAGAACCCACAATGCCCCAACACTTCAATGCCTCAATGCCTAGCTTCTCCTTCTCCACATCTCTATTTATGCTGGCAACTTTCCTCAGGTGGAACATCTATGTTCAGCACCCTGCTGATTTAATTCAGCTGTCATTAAATTGATCACCAGCTTTTAATCCATAACATCTAGTTTTTAAAAGAATCTCCACACTGATTTCCACACTGGTTGTACCAGTCCACACTCCCACCAACTACAGCATTTTGAATCTATAATCCTGCCTCTTTCGGGCCCTTACATTTTCTGATAAGAAGTTAGTGGTTAATTTTATTGCAGGCTACTTGTCTTTTTCTCTGCTGCTCTCAAATTTTCCTACGTATGTAATTGTTACTTTGATCATGATAAGCCAAGATGTGAATATCCTTAAATTTATTCTATTTCAGGTTTGTTGATTTTCTGGATGGGTAAAATGATTTTTTCACAAAACTAAATTTGTAAAATTGATCTCTAATTAATGAATTTTTCATTTTATTTTTTATACTTTTCACTTCAGAATTTATATTGATTCTTTTATAATTCCTATATCTTTTTGATTCTATTTGATAATACTGCTGTATTCTATTTGATAATATTGCTGTAATTTCTTTTAGTTCTTCAAATATAGCTGTGGTTTTTTTTTTAGTTCTGTGATCATGTTTATAAAGCTGATTTAAAATCTTTATCCAGTAAATTCAAAATTTGCAACCCTCTGAAACACTTTCTATATACTCTTTCTTTCCCAAAGTATAGATTATACTTTGTTTTAAAATTATAATTATATTTTGGTTGAAAGCTACATATTGCAGATATTTGAGATAATGTGGAGACATATAATCTGGAGACATAATCTTTTCTAACCTTGGGTTTGGCATTGTGGTTCCTTCATTGATTTATTGCTGTTGTTTATCCAATTTGTGACATTTCTGGATTAAAAGTGTGGGCTCCCTGCAATATGTTAAAGCCTTTGTTTGGATATCTTAGAGGATAAGTAATGGTTGGCCAGATTAACTTAATTGCCTTGAATTTGTAAGTCTTCACACCTTTCTTGAGGTATTCTGTTTGTTGGAGTTTAAACACCAACCTCAACGTAACTCACCTTGTTCTTCTCTGTTTTTTTAGGAAAAGCCTAAAAATCAGTCAGTGCTAACAAACTGAGATCCTGTGTCCTCTCCTAGGCATAGTCTAAGTCCTGCATATCTACGTGTCATTCTGGAACTCCAGAAATGTGTCAGAGCTTTTCAAAGCTCCATAGGCATCTTGTTCCCCAGGATTTCCTTTTAAATTTTTAGCCAGGCTCCTGTTTACCTGAAATGGTATTGCAGCCTTAGGCAGCTGCAGTGTTAAACAATTTTTACTGAATGTTTTCTACAAATACGCTGGGGATAGGTCTTTTCCTGTGGAGGAAGTTCCCAGACAGATCAAATAATGACAAAATATTTTAAGCAGGGTTTTTCAGGGAGCTGACAGAAAGGTCAAATAGTGCCTATGTTGTATAGATGAACAAGTTTGTGGTGTAAACCTGTCTTCCCCTCATATATTTACATAGTTTCTCATTTTCTCAGGTACTGTGATTTCAGTGCCACCAGTTTTCAAGATGATTGCATCTGGGGAGAGGATGAATGGTGAGGTGAAGCTAAAATTTTACATGCCTGCTGTAGCAGTTTTTCTTGTAAAAGCACTCCTCATATTTCTGCAAGTTTTTAGCTAATTTCTAGAGTTTGAAAATAATTTTTGCAAATTTTGCTAAAGTGTCTGTTGTTTTTTTGAAGGCTTTCTGTTATGCCTTTGCTTAGATGCCCCCCGCCCAAGCCTCATGCAATCATACCCTGGGACTTTTTCAGAGTTGGCTGAATTTAGAGAGTGTGACACTGGGATTGAATCATGGTGCTAGGATCAAGGGTACTAGGATTAAAGGTGTGAGTTTTACCCACCCTAAGTAGCCCGGATAAAATATAAGGGATAGAAAATGCTATGGTAGCTTCCTTCCTTGCTTGCCTTTGCTACCTTCTGCCTACCATGAAGCATTTCTTTTCTGTTATGCCTCTTCCACGCCACTCTACTTTGGATCTAGCTGATGAGGCATTGTAGAGAAATCTCTACAGTGATCCCAATAAACCTGTCCTCCTTTAACTTTGAGTATCAGGTATTTGTCGCAGCGACAAAAACGTAATTAAGACAGAATTTGATATCAAAGCAGTGGGCTCATTACCATAACTACATCTGCCCATGTGTTTTAGGAGCCTTTCAAAGTGGCTTGTGGGAATGGGAAGAGTTAGGGAAGGTTTGGTGATGCTGGCTGAAAAAGCAGAGCTAAAACACCTTAGTCTGTACTTTGATGAGAAATTCTGGTCAGAGCTCACAACACCAGAACACTGATATAAATGCTACCCTTAAGGATTGGGCTCAGGAGATTTCTGCTGGGAAGAAGCACTGTACTGGCTATTGGACTCCAGAATATTTGTGTTCTGGCTTGGCAGAAAATTTGTCTGCATTTTGCCCATGTCCAGAGACTTTGTCTGAGACTGAGATTACGAGTAGTAGACTAATTAATCTAGCAGCAGAAAATTCAAGACAGTATAATGTTGAGGGAGTCGGATGGCTACTCTTGGGGGGTTTTAGCCAGATTTATATTGAGAAGCAAGATCAAAGAGCCCAGGAGAATTATTTAAAATGTTTTGAGTATGATCACAAAGGAAGTTCCAGTAAAGTTGTGGTCTGCAAAGATGGAACAGAGGAGAAATTGGTTCCTATAAAGACTAGCAAGAAAAAGCCATATATTTCAGAAGACAACAGAAAAGATGGCCTGAAGATGTCACAAGAATCAGGAGGACTCCAGTATTTTCATACTCAGAATTGCAAAGCTGAAAGATTTTTCTTTTGAAAGAGAGCCCCAAAGCACCATGTTCCAGGAATGGCAGTGACCTAAAGAAGCTGTTCCTCAGAATTTGCTTCATACGCACTGGACTCTTAGGGCAAAGAGAAAAAGAAGCATGGCCGCTGCTCTAGCTGGCAGCAGACCTTGGTATCATCCACATGGTGCTGGTTTTAGATGCATATAGAATATAAGAGTTGTGGGGCTAAAAAGATTTCCATTCAAATTTCAGAAGAAGGTCTGGAAGACCAGGTAACGTGCTTCTCAGAGGGCAGTGTGTTGCCAAGGGTTGCAGTGGACACTCCAGAAGTTTGGAGAAGCCAGAAAGGTTGATCATTCAAGGAAAGTTTCAAGGAATGAGCAAAGCCAGCCAAAGAAAGCTACCATCACCAGAAGTGCTATAGTGGTAGAGCTGCACAAGCCCTGTGGAATTCACAACTTCACATAGATCTCCAGAGATTCTGGACATGGAACCATGGGACTTAATGTTCACCCTCTTGTATTTTGGACTTACTTTTTCCTATTTTTTATTTCTCTCTCCTACATTCTGAAATGGAAATGCCTGTGTTTTGCCATGTAATGTCTGAAGCATTCAGCTTTCATTTGTACAAGGATTTGCAGCTAAGAGTTTGCCTAAAGTCTCAGATGAGACTTTGGACTTGGACTTTTCACTAATGCTTAAGCTGTTAGATCTTTGGTAACTCTTAAAGAAAGACTAAATTGCTTTTGCAAAATTCATGCATATAAGTCTTTGGAGGATGGGGGATGGGACATTATGGTTTATGTCTAGATGCCTCCACAAAGGCTCATGCAGTCACTGGTGAGGCCTTTTCCTGGCTGGATCTAGAGTTTGTGATACTGAGACTGATTCATGGTTCAGTGCTAGAGTTAAGAGCACTAGGATAAAGGATGTGAGTGCTAACTGCCCTAAGTAGCCTAGATAAGATATAAGGGATAGAAAATCCTGTGGTCATTTCTTGCTTGCTTTGCTGCCTTCTGCCAACTATGAAAGATTTTCCTCTGTGATGCTTGTCTGCTGTGCCATCTGATGATGGACTAAAACCTCTACAAACTATGGGCCAAATAAACCTGGTGTTCCTTAACACTGGGTGCTGAGTATTTTGTGCTAGCAACAAGAGAAAAGTAATTAAAACAGTATCCTAGAGTGTAAATATCACTAAAACTTTTGTTTAAATAATATGTTCATATTGGGAACAGACTATAAGTCACTAGTACTTGTTTAGCAGCTAATATAAAAAATAAATATGAAAGCATATTCACAGCCTTTAGCAAACTTAGCATTTATCTAATATAAATATAACCCAAAATAATGTTAAATAATTATATAAGGACACACTTACAAAATCAAAACACAAACTCATGTCCACATGCACAGGCACACACATGCACACATAATCTACCAACCTTACACATTTAAACTGGAATAACATGGACACAGAAATATAGTTTACTCTAGTGTTCTTTAGTGTGAAAACCAATCATGATTCAAGACAAATTTAGAAGATAACAAATATCATGAAAGTCCCCAGGGAAATTATTGCCTTGTTATTAGAACTAAAATATCACAGACATAAATTGTTAAGAATAGATATGCCTCCATGTGGAACTTGTAACTATTGGTGTTCTGAACAATTGTTTCTGAGTTCATGTACTAAGTCATATGATTTCCTGTCACATAGTCACTGTGTCTGGTTTGTAATGTAACAGCCACCAGGCAGCCCAGAGAACATCAGGAGGTAAAGAAGCAATTTCCAATGGAAATCACAAAGGAATTTTATTTCAGGAGAGCAGAATGAGGCTTTACCAAGTAAGTTACAGTTCTGGTTCATGCTATTATTCTTACCTATGACACTGTACTATTTTGCCAGAAGAAATTGTCAAAACACAGGTATTAGTTATATAAAAATAATTTAAAAGTACATATCAAGTAATATTGATTTTGCTGCAACCTAACATTCTATGCTCCTGGAATGTTTGTTCCAAACATTCTACCCAAGCCAATTTTAATGTGATAATTTCCTAAATAAAAATATCATCCTCTAGGTTTTTAATATTTTTGGTTAATCAGCATGTCTCTTGGTATTGTTTAAATATATACTTTAATTAGTTAATAGCCTAATATAAATCCTAATATAGATCTGTTTCAGGTTTTTCCTTTGATGAGACACTTTTCATTACTAATTATTATTTATTATTTGTCTCTTTAGATGTTCTGTTTTGCCATGAGTTCACCTTGGTAATGTATGTTTACCTAGGAATTTGTCCATTGCTTTTAGGTTATTAAATTTGTTGGTGCAAAGTATTTTATAGTTTTCTTTAAAATAATTACTTAATACAAATTAATAAAAATTCATAATAACAACATGAGTGGTTTTCACTCTATGTGGGTGAATTACAGACTTACTAAAAAATTATGCATTGTTTATTAGAATTTATATTTTATTTTAGTTATATCCTGTCATTAATGTCCTTGAAAACATCTTGAAGCCCCTTTTACTCTCCTGAGCTTTTAAAGAAATAATCATGACCATGAAATTATAGAATTATATAATTGAATAATTAAGTTTATCTAGACTAGGTAATCTAACTCATTTCCTGTATGAAGCACATGTGCTCAGAGAACACAACATATATGCCCAAGAGCATATATTCGTCATTTCCAAGGTAAAATACCATATCTTTCTCTAAAATACAATCTAATAATATGATTATTTTCAGAAATTAATTACATTTATTCTTTAAATTGTTTTTATTAATGTTGATAAAGCTCAAAATGGAATTATTTAAATGACACTGGTTTTCTTTCCTTGAAGAGCCTTGGAATGAGCTTGCAAATGTTAGAAGGCTCTTTACAAAATTGTGGTTAAACATTTTCAAATAGTTAACAACAAAAATAGGATGCATGAGCATAAGGTTGCAGAACACTATGAATCACTTAACAGACTCAAATACCACTGAGACAACTTTGACTTTTATTATGTAGTAACCTCCAGTTATAGTCACACACTAATCCCTCAAACCTACAAATATGGTTCCTTACATATAAAAAACAACTTTTCAGATATAATTAAAGTCAAAAAGTTTGAGCTTATCTGGCTGGACTTAATCTAAGCACATGCGTACTTCAGTGTGAGAATCTTGCAGAAAACAAGAGAAATGGTGACATGAAACTTGATCATATGTAACTGATGTTGGAAGTTTAAAAGGAAACCACAAGCCAAGGAATGTAGGTGACCTTCAGGAGCTAGCAAAGTCAACAGAAGGGGTGATTCTCCCTTACAGGCTCTAGAGAAGTATGTGACTCTGATGTTCCCTCTACTTTGATCATTGAGACCTCTATTTTACTTCTGACCTACACTGTTGTAAGACAATAAATCTGTGCAGTTTTATGGTATAGTTTTGAGCTGTTTTCTTAGAGCAGAAAAATAAAAATGAAAATTCCCATTTTTGTCACCATGACAGGTATACTGATTCATTACTTTTAGTTCAGATTAAATTCTATTTATCAACTAAGAAATATTTATTTGAAATCTAAGTCTGAAGTCAAATGGGAAGACAAAATATCATGTGCGGTGTTGGGAAGTATATCACTTATACTTGCTTAAATTGGGTTTCTCAAAAAATATATGCACTATGATGTCAGAATTGAAATAATATTAACATAATCAAGATTTTTTAGATAACATAAAGCAATGTAAGTATTCACTTTCCTGTTTTATTCTGGGCTTTTACAGGAAGTTTTATTAAAATAGTACCTAAATCAGTCAATGTTTGCCCCAGCAATCCTTGGTTTGTCATACAGATAATACTATGCCTTGAACAAATTCTCTGCAGGGCAAATTCTCTGCAGGTTGCAAAATGTAGGAGAGATTCACATGTTTTGCCCTGAACTCCTGACTCAGAACATGTTCTTCAGAGTAACCTTTGTGCCTTTTTCAGGTGGCATTTCCAAATATGTATGAGGGGCATTTTGTTTGAAGGGCTAAATTGTTCATATGAAATTAAACTTTAACCAGTATTCTTATTTCTTTCTGTGAAGACTTACAAAGAGAAGGTATAAGGGAGTTAAAGATTCCAAGATCGTGTAATTTGAGCATTTTTCTCTTCTCTTGTTCAACAGAACTATATTGACTGATGGCCTAAGTGGATAGATGCCAAGCTATTGGTCTCCTTCAGTCTACTTTGATCTATTTTCCCATCTTTCTTGTAACCTTTGTGAACAGCTGAATGATATGTGGAAATTGAGTTCATCCCAAAATCAATGCCATCGAATATGCTAGGTAATCTCTCAAATACCATAAAAAAGGGGGACACTTCCAAGTGTCATTACAGACACCACTATAAATATTGCATTAAGGAACATTTAAATTGTGCTAGATTTTATTGCAAATTTGAATGCAGTTAAAGAGTTATAATTTAGCCTACATTCTGCAGATTATTATAGAAACAGGGCAGTTTGCATTGTTTTTCTTTACATCTACAATAATACTTCACATGTTCAGGTCAGTTTTCATCAAAGGGTCACAGAAGGCTTTATATTTATTCTCATACCTCACTCCCTATTGACCTGTGAACAGATAGTGGAACTAAGACACTACTTTGACATTAAGATTTCAAAGAGAGTTGGTTGGAGGTTTAAAGTATAAAATGATTCAATCCATTTATACAAAGTGATCCATGTATTAACTCATTTTCTAAGTTATAGAGCTGCTTTATAACAGACAATTAAGCTATAAAAAATAAATTTTTGGTTCCTCACTGTAACATGTTTTCCCCTCTTATCTCTTAGCATAGCAGAGAGATCCAGTTGGCACTAGAAGAGCATTTAGTTACCATCACTGGCTGGGTAAGGGAAGCTTGGCTGATGATCTAACGAGAGGGGAGTGCTGGGCCATTTGAAGAGCCAGGTTTTGCGTCTCCAAAATTAAAGTGGTTGCTTTCCTTCCTCTCCAACATTCTTTACATCTTGTATGTTCCAAGATCTGAAACTTGACTGTAACACAATCACAGCATGCACCCTCCGTGGCCGTCGTTACATTCTCTTTTTTCCCTTTCTCCCTCCAGTGCGACTGAGAGTTCAGATTTTCTCAATCACAAAAATGCTGCATCATACAGATTTCTGTTTTCAAACTGCTATTGCATTGAATTCATGGAAATAAACTGCAAATGAGAGCATTCATAGAAAGTTTGAAATAGCCAGGAGCTACTAACTGCTTTTCTGGGAGCAGGTGTACCACCTGCTATGGTTTGCCTATGTCAACTAAAAGCTTACGTGGTGGAGCCTTCATTCCTAATGTGTCAGTATTGAGAAGTGAGACCTAAAACAGAGCTGTTAGATGAGGAGGGCTCCACCTCTCCAATGAAGTAAGGCTGTTCTTGCAAGCTTGGTTTAGTTCTTGCAGTATTGCTTTTGTTACAAAAGGGATCTCTTTTGCATGTGAACATTGTCATCCTATGACAACAGCATGAAGGCACTCGATGGATCCCACTGCTGTGTCCTTGAACTGCTCAACCTCCAACCTGTGGGTCAAATGAGCTTCTTTGCTTTATAAATTGCCTGGTTTGTGGTATTATGTTTGAGCAGCAATAAAACCAAGAACAAAACAAAAAACAGACCAAGGTACCACCTAACTGTAATTTCACATATTTTGGTATATTTGTGGTTCTTTTTAACATTTTGCTTTAGCTTAATAAGGATAGAAGCTCTATCAACCTATAGAGAAAAAAGATGTTAAACTGAAGTAGAAAATGCTGTGGTTTTGCCTTCCCATTCTCCTTTGGTTTCTATTTTGTTTGGTTACAAATAGATGCTTTCTTTCAGCTCCAAATCAGTTTGGTAATGTTGCCATGGTTAGCAAAGAAAGTTCTAAAGTAAAACCCTCCAATTAGCATATTTTGTAAGTTTTCATCTTGTCCAAGGATTATTCTCTTTTTACCCTTATCCAAATTTGGTTTCTTAGAGAAATTCTATCTTAAAAAGTTGGTTTGGCATGCAGTTATTTTCCTCTTTACTCATTTCCATGGAGAGGATTTCATTCTTTAGACACTCAAGATGAATGTAACATTTTTTTAAAGATTGCTTAAGATAATCACCTGTCAATTGTTAAAAAGTGCAAAACAGAATAAGCACCATAGTCTTCAAATTTATGTCTGCAAATAAATTACTAGACCAGAATCTAATTTTGTTTTGCTTGGAGGGAGGGATTTCTATCTCAAAATATGGAGAAGATATTATGACAAAAATTAGTATTTCACACTTATTAGACATAACAATATCTGAAGTTCCTGTATGTCATAAGATGTTATAGAAGTAGTGCTAGGACATTTTTAAATGATTTGGTCACCACACATACAGTGTTTTATTGGTCTCCTTACTGCATACATCACAGGTTAATCTTTTATGGGGTTCTAGTAAACTACTAGGCAAGATTTCAAGAAATGCTGCAAGTGACTGTACCCAAATACTTTCATTAACAAAATTGGATAAGTTACTGAAAGTGAAGGCTTGCACAGCAAAGGAGTCAAAGTAATCAAACTTCCATGTTAGAAATTGATCTAAGGAAAATCCCAATTAATAAAAAGAATAAACTAAATTATCCAGCTTACGTCTATTCTCCGGTGTTATATTGTGAAACCACAACTTGGGAAATGGAATGACCACGTTACCAGTAGTAGCTCCTTCATCACTTGTTATGATGATTTCACCATAAATATGTTTTCACTTAGGTTAGATGCCAGAGGATGAAGGTATGTCACAAAATCGTTAACTTTCAGTTTCATGTAAAAATATGCTTTAAAAACCAATAGGCTTTAAAATCAAGAAGCCCTCCTTTCATGAATGCCTTTTACTTTAAAATACAGAAATAAACTTGCAGAAAAGAATTTTCAGCATGCTATAGGTAGTAATTAAATACGTAAATAATATTTATGCTTTGGGAAGTTAGGTAATCTTTACAGGGTTAACCAAAATTATTCTCAATGATATGTGTCAGGTAAAAAAAATACATATTTTGTATCTGAATTCTCTATGCAATTATATCAATTCTCAGTTTCACTTGAGGGAATCAACCTGACTTTTGTGACTGGAAATATTATTATTGTAATAGAAAATGGAAACCTAAGGTAGTGTTACTTTTACTGCAATGGTCTTTATCTCAGATTTCTAGGAGTAGAAAACTAAACTCCGTATTTTACTTATTAATCTTCAGGTTAGAATTTCACTAGTGTTTTTACTTTCACTAAATATTTAAACTTGCTCTAGATATATATTCTCAGAATCATCTTCTCTTACAAATATGCTAAAGAAATTTCTTTAATATTGCTTCATTTAAGTATCGGTCATTGAATTTAAATAATACTTATTTTATGTTTAATGTGACCTGTTTTTAATACCAAAAATAAATCTTGGCATTTTCCATAATGGACATTGTAATATTGTTGTATTTGTCACTCTTTTGGGATGGCTTCTAAAATTGGGAGGTTGCCACATTTTTCACCCTGATTTGATATGAAAAAAAACTTATGTTGAAGAAAAAAGTTCAGTATGGAAGAATTCCCTCAATGTATGGGCATGCCTTTGGCATAATCATGAATTTATAGCTCTATTCCATATTAATGTTTCAGCATTTTAGAATATGTTGGAGCATTCTCAGTGTCACTAGCAATCCTGGAAATGTTTTTATAACCATGTAGGGCTTCAAAAAGCTCACAAGAGCTAGAAGACTTTATGTTATAAAGAACACTAAATATACACCATGATACCAGTGATGTTTTTTTTCTGTTTCATTTTAATCTTCTACTTTGGTCAAAAGTTTCAACTTTTGGTTTGCTTAGATATTCCTATGTAACTGAGAAATAGTCTTTCACTCTCTTCCGAATTTACTAAAAAGTACACACTAATATTACGATTTCCATTTTACTGAAACATTTAATGTAGTGAAAATAGACCTGGAAAAAATACTTCAGCAAGGATACAGATACAGCTGCTTTTATTTTTCATTTGCAAATTTTTCATAACCTGCAAGTACAGAGCTGAAAACAAGCCTGATTGAGATATACAGCAAAGCCAATGTGCTCATCACTTTCTATGCTTTCAAACTTATATTCCTTAAGCATTGGTTTGACACAGTGGCTGAATTCTGAGTGTGGTAAGTGGCAAAGGAGGAGTGATGGTGGAACCTGCTCCCTTGTCCCATGAAATATAACCACAGTCCCGCACCTGCAAATCCTGTTCTTAAATGCACTGCGAGTGGTCTATCAAGTATTTCTTCCACTAACAAGCAGTGTGCTGCTTGACAGGAATTCTGTGAAATAGAATTTGCTCCATCTCAGTGTGTTCCCAATGTTATCTTAGCACCAAATTAATATTTTAAAGCACTTATAAATTGGTGCTTAGAAGCAGCTGTCCAAATCTCTTGTCTCTTAATTAGCATATGGCAGTATAACAAAGTAAAAAGAGCACGTGCTTTGGAATCAGTTACCTTGACCAGAGAAATAAATTCTGCTACAAAAAAGCTGATTAATCTTAGGAAATATCCAAATATTTGGATCTTATGTTGACATTTAGGAAGAAATTTCAGTAAAGATTTTATGGTTAGATGACTCGATAACTCCACTTGGCTGTTTATGACAAAGAATAAGAAGATAGATGGAACAGCTTGGCTTTGGAGAGGAAATTAAGAATTTCTTGATTAATAGAGGCAAGAGCCAGAAAAAGAAACAGGAGTAACTTGGAAAGAAATTGGTAGGCAGTAAAATGAGCATCTGATTATTAACCAGGTCAGAAATATTTAGTATTCTTATATATGTAACTCTGTTGGATGATGGAGAAGAATAAAGCAAAGTAGAATTTTTAAAAAAGGATTTTTGATTAATCAAGACTATTGGAAAAGGAGATCACTGATAAAATAAAATTTGGGTTTGGGCAAAAATGAATTCAACGCAAACTGAATTTAATATCTGCTAAATGGATAGGCTTTATTTAGGAGAACAGATAATTTTTATAATGGTTTCCAATTCCATGTCTAAATAAGTCATGCTCAATATAACCAATATTTTCATCAGTTTAGTCTAAATAAATCCTTTTATCATTTGATTTGCATCCTCAAATATTTTAGTTTTTATTTCCTCCTTAATATGAATTTTATTTTGGACCAGAGAACACATGTGTTACAGTTGAATATAGGCCTGGGGTTTAGGAGAGATTTGTGAAATGCATGAGTATGTGATTTGGTACCTGTGTACCAGTGAACTCGGCAAGGAATGTGGTAATTTGCAAGTACTGAGCCTTTCAAAATGTTCCTTCCTGTAGGTAGATTTTTTACTTATGATAAATGAAGCTAAAGAGCCTTTAAAGAAGGGGGGAAATGAGTAAAAGGTTGCCAAAGATGCATATATTTTAGAAGAGAGTATGAGACAGAGAACATAGGAAAAAAAAGTGAGGAAAAACCACAGAGACAGATTACACCATTTATGGAAAACTATTTAATTTAATCAATAGCACTGAATAGGATTAAACAGGCTGGGCATGGTGGCTCACACCTGTATTCTCAGTACTCAAGATGCTGAGGCAGGAGGATTGCTGTGAATTCAAAGTTAGCCTGGGCTACAAAGCGAGCTCAAGGCCAGCCTGAACTGCATAGTGAAACCCTGTCTCAAAAAACACAATAAGTAAGTAAATAAATAAATAAATCTCAACAAATGATATTGCAAAAGCTTAACACGTTAAAATACTAAATATTCTTAAGGCAACCATATGAAGTGAAACTACTGACTACAATTTTCAGTGTGCATGTCTTTCCCTTTCAAGAAACGAGTCCTGAGGATACTGCAGTGTATGATACTTACATTACCAAGCAAACTTCTAGGCGAATAACAAAGCAAGAAGGTTTCAGCATACATTTTTCTGAAAGTAATGAAGAATAATACATAGGGATGAATTGTTTCTTAGAAGTGAAGGAAGTCTCCATTATACCAAGATGTAAATATGAAGTCAGTCAGTCAATCATAAAAAAAAATGGTTAGACTTCCAGGACAAGGGAAAGTAGTTAATGTAGCGGCATAAAGGCATATTGAAATGTAAAATATTGGGTGAATAATTTTGAATTTCTTGATGCAACAATCTTATATTGTCTATGCGGGTCACAATTCAAGACTCCCATTACACAACTAACATTGAATACTACATAGACTATATTTTTTCTATGCACACATATTCATTATGAAGTTTAACTAATGAATTAAGAAGGTAACAATCATAAATGGGAAACTCGAGCAAACTCAATATATAATTTTTTTTCCTGATAAATTTAGAACTTTCATATTTTCCTTTAAAAGAAACACTTTACAGCCTCTCTTTGACGTGTCGGAAGTGCCAGTACCACTGAATTTGTGCTTTGTTGCTATTATTAAATAAAATAAAATTGACTTGGACACAAGCAATGCCGTGCTGTAGTGCCCGATAATTAAACTAGTAAGTGACAAACAGGCAAATATCATTTGCAGAATATAGGTGCCAGACAAAGAGACGGTTTATGCTCTGGATTTGATGGAGCAGAATGTCAGGAGATTTCATCCTGCTAGTCAGAAGAGCTCACCATTTACAATTTCTGAACTGTTTACTTCTAGAGTTTTCTATATAACATTTTCAGACCATGGTTAACTAAGGAAACTGAAGTCACAGGATATGAAGTCAGGGATAAGGAAGGAGTACTATCTCATCAAATACATGAGAAAATCTGTAGATTTGGGGCAAGCTAATTTACTTAGAAACACACTTGAGATATAAAATACATCATCTTATGAGGATTCCATAAGATGGTGAATGCAAAATGCAGTAATTAATTAATGATTTGACTCAATAAATCTTAGTTATTTAAAAACTTCATCATTATTCCTTATGATTCAAACCCCAGACACCACTTTCGAGTTCAGATAGTATTAGAGTAAGTCAATAACTTTATTCTTCATTTTTACATTTCCTTACTACTTCTGAAGAGACAAGTGTTGGTTAATGTGCATATGTATTGAGGAATGTATTTTTGCCACCTGTAACCTAATTCCCACTTTCCATTGCCCTGTGCGGCATAGTGCCCATAGTATTGAGTTATGGCTTGGAACTTCAATGTTCTCAAAAGCTCATACATTGAAAGTTTACTGTCCAGTGCAACAAACAGTAAGAGGTGGAGGCCTTTGAAAGGTGATTGGACCATGAAGGATCAAACTTCATCAGAAGGTTAATCCACTGACAAATTCATAATCTGGTGGAATTGCTAGGGAGTGATGAAAAAGTGCAAATGGGTCTACTTCAAAGGTCCCTGGACCATGGACTGCCCCAAAGGACTGCATCTGGTTTCCAACCTATTTTCTTCTTTCCTGTCCTTCTTCCTGGCCGTCATGAGTGCATGGCTTTCCTCACCATGCCCTTCTGCCTGTTGTTTTTCCCTCACCACAGACCTAAAAGAAACAGATCCAGCTTACTGCAGATTGAAACCTCTAAAATTATAAGCCAAAATAGATCTTTCCTCTTGTAAGTTGTTTTAATCAGGTGTTTTATCACAACAGAAAACTAACACAGTCTTTAAGTGTCTGACATGATTAAAACATTTGCATGCATCTCTCATTGTCCTTCTCTCTCTACCAGAAAGCTTCATGAATGGCCGAGCTTTCATTCACTAACACATCCCAAGTACCTAGAATAAAGCTTTGCATTTTGTACAACACAGTAAGTATACATTATGTGTTAAATGACATGACAAACGAATTAGAAACTCTTATAAAACAAACAACTCAATTAGAAAATTAACAGAAGTCCTGAAGATAAATTTCTCTGCAGAGAATGTACAGATGGCCCAAAAGTATATAAAAATATCTACAACAAAATAAATTCCTAATGAAGTATCACCACACACCAAATACAATAGCTATAATTTAAAGAAGTGATGAAAATATTCAATTCCTGCTGCAAAGAATGATGAGAAACTGATTCACTCACTCACTCATTGATGGAAAGTTAAAGGCATTGTCACTCTGTAAAATATCTTGTCAGTATCGCTAACACTAAATATTAAACTATAATATAATCCAACAATTGTAACAAAGGAATTTATTCTCAAGAGCACAAAACTTACACACAGATGTTTATAGAAACTTAATTTATAGTAGAAAAATACTGAAAACCCAGATACTCTTCATCAAATAGTGAATAGGTTAAACTAGACCATAAAATATCCATCTCAGAGCACTACTCCTTCCTGCAAAAAAGATGACTGGACTTTTGATACACACAACAATCTAGTTTAATCTGCAGAAAAATATACTAACTGCAAAAAAGCAATTTAGAAGTGATATATATTGAATGATTCCATTTATATTATATTCTTGAAATGACTGAATTATAGTGATAGAAAACATTAATTATAACCAAGAGTTAAGAAGAAGGTTTGAAATAGGTATCACTATATAAGGGCAACCATGAGAGACACTTGTGATGAAATGGAAAAATAATCAATGTTATGATTGTATCAATATCAATATTCTAGTTATAGCTGGGTAGCTAAAGCTGCACAAGATATTACCAATGGGGAGAAATGGATAAATGAAGCATTAAATTTCTTTTTACAACATCTTAGAATTTTATATAAAATTAAAATTACCTCAAAATGAAAATTTTAATTTTAAAATGGTCACAAAATGGGGAAAAAACTCAAAAGGTAATATTCACACTGTACTTTCTGTGAGACTAAGTGCTTTATATCAATTAATTCATTTAGTCCTCAAAAAAAAAACCCCTTATGAGACAGGTTTTGCTTATTGTCTCTCATAAATGATGATTTGCATTGTAAGCAATTTGTCTATTGTCACAAAGTATGTGGTGGAACAATTTTTAATTTTAAAGATAAAAATGTATAAAGAAAGAGTATTAATTCATCATCTGGTTTCAATAATTACTAATTCACGAACACTTTTATTTTATCTGAATCCCTAACACTGTCTTCATTTTCAAATTTATTTTGAAGGCAAATACTCCTTATCATATATTTTAACTATAAGTATTTCAGAGCTTTGTGAGATAAGGATCCTTTATAAAAATATAACCCCAGAACTTGACCACATCTATAAAAACAAATGATAATTTCTTAATTTTACCTAATATCCCAAACAGATGTTTTAACCCAGGCCATATGGCTCCAGAATATTTTAACCAGTAAGTTAAGCAGAGATCTAATAACTTATAGCCACCCAGAACTAAGGAGAAAAATGAACATCAGGTTTTAGAACAGAATATTATAAAACATAGCCTTGTGGAAAAATAAAGCTATGTCATTTTTGATAAAAGCTGTCATAAAATGTTGAATTTACTTCCATTTCTTCCTTGAATCTATTTCCTATGCTGTTTCATTGGTGGTTATTTTATTCCTACTTAGGTCTAGACAGGTTCATAACTATTTCACTTTAAAAGTGATCTTTATTCAGATCTCTTTGTTGTCTGCCTTTTGAGGTTTCTCGCTGTTTCTTAGTTATTGATTTTGAAGTACGTCACTCCAGTGTTTAATTTTTCTCTCAGATTTTTCATCACAGCTAGAACTCCTGATCGTTATAGGCTCTGTGAACTAGTAAGTGTCTGGTATTCTTGTGTAAGGCAAGACAATGATGTTTTTAACAACTCACATCTTTCAAATTTGTGTCATATTCAAATGTATATATTCAGAAACAGCACTTTATTTTGGAAGACTAACAGTGAAATACATAGTGACTTGATATGATCTATTATTAAGCAAGTAAAAAGACTTTTTTAGTTACATCTTAAAGCAACAAAAACTGGTGTGTGTTAAGGCAACTGATTAACATTCTAGATAGCATAATCCAAGCGTTGTGAGAGGGAATTGAATTTTGGGGGGTGCTCAGGATTGAACCCACAGGATTGAACCCAAGTTCTCTACCACTGAGGTACCTCCCTAGGCACTTATAGAATATTCTTCAAAAAATTTAATAAAAGATAAGTTGCATAAAATATTGAAATACAAATCAGGAAAGAGAAATTGGTAGCTGAGATTCAGATATGATTTAATTGAACTATAATAAGAAGCTTGGTATAGTCCCTAGAGCCCAGTAATACTAAATGTCTATTGAATAATATTAAATAACTAGTTCTGTTCATGCCAGCAAGTGGCATACTTTATCTAGTCAGACTTAATATAAAATGAAAACTTCTAAGAGTCTAGAATTCCATGTCCAAGTATGTGACTTATGTAACATATATATAGTTGTAAACTACTTCATATTTTCTCAAACTGTAGATTTATTTGATAAAGAAGATTGCATTTCAAATAAATAAAAACAATTTTGTGTTCCGCAATGTCAAGTAAGATTTTCTTTCCATGGAAGTCATGAGCTATAATCCATTGCTAATTGCTTTGATTATGATTTATGTAACCTCTAATCCCCATAACCTTTTCCAAGTCCATTTTCAATTCAGGAAGCCATACTAGTAAAGTATATATTGTCCTTTGATAAGACTTTCTAAATTACTTTTATGAATTATAATTTTTTGTTCAAAATGTGGCATTTTATAGTACATGAAGTTGAAGAGTTGGCATCTTTATCTTACTTGTGCCATCTATAATTATGCCTTAAAACATGCTTATGTTTCTGGACTTATAAATTTTCAAATACTAAGGTTTCTTTTTTTTCTCTTGATGAATTTCCTATTGTATGTCACTGATAATATTATAAAGAGCCACCACTGAATACATACTAGTTAAAATAGCAACCAAGATTTTTAAAGTGTTAAATTTTATTATCATACTTGAAACAACGGAAATACAGGATAATACATAAAACAACAGGACTCAAGGAATTGGCATAAGGCAGTAAAGATCAGAAATGGTGGAGAACGAGAAACTTACAGTGTGAAACCTGTGAAACCTATTATTTTACCAGGTTAGGGCCTAAAGAAAGTGTTCAGGCAGTGAAATACAGAGAAGAAATCCCTTTAGTCTTTCTGATCTAAAGAGATAGAGCTTAGATTCTAGGAAAAACAAATCAGCAAGGTCAAAGAACACAGAACAATGATAAGTGAGATACACTGGAAAGAAACTTTCTAGAAAGCCTTTCTGGAGGATTCAGTTAAGAACTGATGAGAAAAATTGCATAAAGAAATTATCTTAAGATATGAAATGAGCCATTCAGAAGGATTGGGAAAACAGTGCCAAAACAGCAAACAGAAGATGAATAAAAGCATTCTCAATAGTCAGTACAAAAAGTTCCATAATTCAAAAGATATTAATAAAAACACTAAGAAAAGTTTTTTTTTTTTTTTAAATCAGGGATCAAACTCATGACCATGTGCTTGCAAGGCAGGTGCTTATACCACTAAGCTAAATCCCCAGCCCCAAAAAGTTTGCTTTCTTAATATGGAAGCTTGGTATTGACTCTAGATTAAATACAGCTCTGGTTCTTTCTTTAAAAAGTAGTTTATGGACAGGAATTGAATAGGTCATACTGATTTCTAGTAGCTTATCTAACAAAACAAAACTCAAAAATATTCTTATAAAATGAATAATGAAAACAAATAAAAAGTATTATCATAAAGAATAGAAGAATCAATCATTAAAACAATGAAATACAGAATTGCTACAAGTGTTATATTTCTTGAAGCATATGCAAAACTTATTTGACAGAATAACTGAACATTTTTTCCAAATTAGAAAAAAAAAATATAATCTGACAGATTTAAGAAACTCAACAAAAAACAAAGCACAAAAATATTGAGGCAGGAGACTTGTGTCAAATCATATCATAAATAAGTTCCTTTAAAACTTTATAAAAAGAGGAAATATTAAATCTAAAATAAGGTGGAGGAAGAAAAAGGTATTAGTCACAAAGGAATAAAAATAAGCATGACAGCAGATTTTTGCTAGAAAGTATTGTAGCTAAAAGGCAATGGAGGAGAATCTGCCATATATCAAATTAAAACTGACTGCCATGTTAATATTTTTATAATCAAAAATTTTCTTCCAAAACTTAAATCTAATACTTTTTAGACATACAAAAGCTAGAATAGTTCATTATCAGCAGATTTGTCTGAAAAAAATGTTGACGAATCTTTTAAAATATAAGGAAAATGGCATTACATAGAACCCTAGATGTACATACATATGTACCAAATTTTAATAAATATTGTCCCAAACATTTTAGCCCTTCTCAATTGAGTTGGATTTTCTTGTCAACTTTCCTAAGCTGTATGAACTCTCTCAAAAAATGTCATAGTGTATCAAAGGTCACCTTCACTTTTAATGTAGATATTGCTATCCCTTTTGTACAACAGAAATCCTAGTTCCCAACAAAAATCCAACACTTCCAGATTGTTCACATTTCCAACTCTTTCTTATACCTATCTGGTAAACTCCTAACTACTTCAGTTTCATACACTGTAGAATTCTTTGCGCTATTTAACTGACCCACATATGTCTTTAATTACTTTCCAGAAAAATTGCTGTATTTTTCTGTCTTTTAAGGAGACTGACTCTTTATACTACTTAGGCAGCAGAGGTTGTTTTTCCTCCTAGTGATGTGTCACTGGTTGGTGATAAGTTTTTGACTTCCTAGATCATTATTGATCAAAAATTTATTTCTCATATTCTTACCTTGCAAAATACTGGAACTATAGAAGCTCCTGATATTAAGTTGTACTATTTATAGATCAATGATGAATTTCATTCTACTATTTTCCAAGAATTTACTCTTAGTTATTGATTTATTTAGTATTCATTTTATTTCCCACTGTTTCCAGAGTGCAGAGATGATCTATCAAACCATTGGGACTCATATCACTTTCAAAGGTCTATATACTCACACACCTCCTCTAATTGCTCATAGAATATTATAAGTCAGTTTAAATAAATATTATTCATTAGTGAAAACAAGTGATAACGAATCAAGAAACAACCAGTATTTCACACTACTTATTTCTGAGGTATTACTATTCATAATAGTTCAAATTTATTTAATTTGAAGTAATATCCCTTGGACTTGTTCAGACTTCAGTATTCAGATATGGGCTGAAATTTTGAAGGAACATTAAAAGATTATTGTTGATTTGTTAGTCCAAATTTCCTCAATTAATAGAATTAATACTTCTAGTGAACTAATTAAGATACATTCAACTTCAGTATATATGAAGATATGAGGACTCTGAGTAATTGACATACCAAATTTACAAGATCTATATTTAATAATGCATCTCAATAATTCTGTTTACTTATGCCTAATTTGAAGCTTATTCAAGATTTTTATCATAAGTATTTTCTAATTGTATGTATTTTTTCATGTCTTTGTATGACATATCATGTTAAGTGAGAATTATAAATAGGGAGTGTCCCTCTTACATCTGTTTTTCTAAACTTACATGAAAAGAATATCTAAATTTAACACTTGATTCTAAATAGTATGCCTTTCCTATGTATTTTAGTTAGAAAATTTCCATTATATTTTATTTTGGATTTTTCTGTAATGTTTGTGATTTTTGGCTTGCTATAATTTTTATGCTTGCCTTCTCATTAAACTGGTGAAATAAGATATGTTCATTATCTCTGCTACATTCTCAACTTTAAAACAGTAACATCAGTTTCATATTGTAAATGTTTAACAAATGTCTGTTGTGTAATAAATATTAATAGACATTTGTAGTAAAGAGAATGCTAAAATATCCATTTTGAAAATCAGGAGACCCTTATTTTGATCTCATAACAATTCCCAATTTCTTATCAGTGAGTCAATCATTCAAATTTTAAGACTAAACATACTTAGAAGTCAAAATACAGCTGTGTTAAATGTGCAGAAATAACAGAACTGAGGTTTAAATTAGAATTATAAAGACAGTTCCCAAAAGGAAGGGTGTGGACTGAAAAACAACACAAACAGTGCTGACCACACCAGGAATTTTCCAGATGCCAAGGCTGGCTGAACACAATGTATAACATTGTCCCTGCAATCTAGAAAATCACAGTTCACTTGGTAACTGTGAAAGGCCATACATAAACCCACAATGTCATGGTAAGGAAGGAACTAACATTTTAAGATAACTTTATGAGCAACATAAAAATCAGTTGGTGATTAAGTAATAAAATCTCAAACTTGTGAGATCTTCTAATTCAGGCGACCACAATGATCAGGCAAAGTTGTATATTTCTCAACTACCATGGCAGCCATGGAGCACAATGCCTTGACTTCTCCCCAACAGAAATTTCAGTTAGAAGCCCAGTTTGGCTACAGCAGCTCCCACCTGGCTTGTCTGAGGCCTTTGGAATTTAGCACAGGGCTCATGCTAAGGCCATCCTCTCTATGGCATTTCTTTAGGTCAAGAATTGAGCATGGGGTAAGTAAGAGAATGAGGTTTAGTCTACCTTCAGTTGGCTACCACTGCTCTGGGTCTCCCCATCAGCTCAGCTGAGAATTTCTCAGAGTTGTGTGGCTGTCTGCAGACTTCCTTCTCAGTCTCCCTTCCTCCTTCCGGTCCCTCCCAAGTTAATAAACCTTCTATGCTCTTAATCCTGTTTTGATGTCTGTTGCTCACAGGACCTGAACAGAAATATATGCCTTCAAATTACGAGGAATTTATATGAAAGTACGAAAATTTTTATGAGAAAGAATTGAGAGGGATTTATTGCTCAAATGGATATTAAATAAAAGACAAAAAGAAAAAAAAGGCAGACCAAAACAAGTCAGGTCAAAAATGTAAAATATTGTCATTGCTTTTTGGATTCAACAAATGTCATGAAAATGTAAATAACATTTGCTGTGTCAACCTTTAGAAATAGTATTTAGTAATAATTGTAATAATGTAATAATATGAATAAAAATTATATGAATAATAAAAATGTAACTATGTATAATTTTAACTTTGAAGGTATTAAAGTAAAACCACATATATCAGAATTTCAGATTTGGTAAGTAAGGGATTCCAAAGGAATAGATAGGATTTAATATTCTATTTTTTAATATGAAGCTTAAGAAACAGGGAATAAAATAGTTATATTACTTATAGATGCCAGAAAAATCAATAGTGGAACAAAACAATAGTGACATAATTATATTGCTATAGAGCAGGAACAAAGAGAACGTAAGCAAAGTTGTCAGCAGAAGGGTAGGAAATCAAAATATCTGAAATTGAAAGCCGGGAGTGCTGTCACACGTCTGGAGTCCCAGCAGTGGGAGGCTGAGGCAACAGTTTTGCAGCGAGTTCGAGGACAGCCTAGGCCATATAGTGAGTTAAAAGTCAGCCTGAACAGCATAGTGAGATTCTGTCTCAAGAAAACATCTAAGTAAAGTTAATAATTGAGGAAAAAGGATAAAACAGTATTAATTTAATTGTTGTTTTCCTCCATACGGTGATAACAGCAGAAAAAAGATTGGTTGGAGATTGGGACTGTTAGTTTTTCTTTTTATAAGTAATGTTTGTTTTACACAGTAATATGAAAGCCTAAAACATGGCCAGACAATCTGAAATCATGCCAAGCAACTTTTTCAATTCAGATCATTCCAGCATCATGCAACAATGGTTGAAAACATCAAGAAACTCTTTCCACTGGTTATAAAATTACAGTATACTTAAAAAATGCTAACCTAATACTTAGTATGCAAATTTAGAGCTTTTAGAATCATTGAAAATTAAAAGGTTCTTCCTTCATGTCAAAGTCTCATCGAGTTGTTTGAATTGTGCTCATCCCACATTTTTTATGCTTTGCTAAACTGTCTACTTTCTAAGGCTGAATTGATTTCATGCGATCTGATTTCAACATCATGAAATATGTTTGAAAGTCCTTGGAAAGTTCTCTGTGAAGGTTTTTTGCTCATGCCCCTTACTCTGGATAGGTACATCATTTTTGGTAAAATCACTTTTTCCCATTTCAATAAGTTGGCCTTTATCTAATTCCCCTGGTTACATAGCTACAGACTTCCAATGGTAGTGATCGTCAACTCTTTGTTCTGTAAGTCCATTTACTTTCCTTCACACATTACTGTTTGTATTGACATTCTCTTTCTGTTGTGCACCCGCATTTTATTATACAATTCCTTCTTTTAAATATCATTATCACTGGGAGAGAAGAGGCAACTAAGGACACCACTGTATGAATAGGAACTGAGAAATGAATGAGTAGAAATCAATCTCAAACGATTTTGAAAGAAGTGATGAGACTGACCACTGTATGAGTCAGCTTTCATCTTTGGGACAGAATACCTGATATCTCTAATTTATGGAGGAATGGCTTATTTTGGCTTATGGTTTCACATGTTTCTGTCCCTATTCAGCCGGCCCCATCTTCAGCTGGAAACATGTGGTAGAAGGGCATTACAGAGTGAAGGCACTCACCACACTGCAGACAAAGGCAGAGAGAACAGAAGGAAGTAGCAGTAAGAGGTGCACCCTCAAAAGTCACATGCCAAGTGACCCACTGCTCCAACTTGGCCCTACCTCCTCGCAGCCCATTCAGTTCTGAACTCATCAGTGGACAAACCCTTGGTGCATTTACTGCCTGCAAGTGTTAGTTATGTAACAAATCATGGACTGAAGAACCAGAAGGCAATTTTCTACTCTAAGCAGTTACTTGCAGTTAACACACTGTGGCCACAGAAACTTGAAACATAATCTTGAGAGACTGCCTCACTACATTATAGTAACTGAAATCCATATATTCTGAAACTCCATTATAAAGAGTGCCTCACAAGATATCTATTAATTATTCATTACAATTGCATAATTACTCATTTACTGCCCTTATGTTCAATGAGAACAGTATTGTACCTTTTTAAGTCACTGATACATATATAGCCCATCTATATATGTGCTGAAATTCCAGAAAAATAACTAATGAGTCTATGAATGAATATGAAAAATACATCCTTTGGTGTCAGAAGCTCCCTGTTGATCTGCATCTTCTTCCAGGTAATCCAATCCAATGGTTGAGAGTGTGACTCTCACATGGAAGTTACCAGAATGAAAATTAAATTCTGATCAAAATTCCGTCACCAGCATTTACTACCTGTGCAGTTGCTGGTGAAGAATTGAACTACCTCATGTGTCAACTTTCTCACCTATAAAAGAGACAGTTATTGTGACTACCAAAACAATAAATACAAATTAAAAATTTGAAAATGCCAAGATAGTAATTCTACAAATAATATAAACTGTGTTGGAGAAGAATTGATTACTGAAATACTAAATATTACTATTAATAAAAATGATCACTAATTATTTGCATGTGCAACATAGCTACTGAGAATTGAGAAAGACGGTAAGAAAAGCCAAGCTGGCTTCTTTGAGATTTTTTTATGTGTATGGAATAGAAAGTGGAAATATTTGTTGAATCCATGTTCACAGCATCGTCAATGCCTTCCTAGAAATTAGAACTTGACAATGAATTTAGTTAACATTCTATTACCTTTTCAAAAAACGTTTTATGAAAAAAGTGTAAACTCTTTCTTCAATTTCTGAGACTTCTATTGAATAAATGAATTAGAATGTAGCAATGAGTATCTTACTTTTTCCCTTTTTTCTTTTTCCTAAACAGAGAAACAAATGTCAGGCTTCAGTTTTAATTAAGCAATTAACTAGAACGTTATATAGAAGAGACAAGAAAAAAGTTCAATTGTGTAATTTAATTTTAATTGAACGAAGTAAGTTAGTGAAGACTAGCTGCTTTTTTGCAAGTCTTTTCATAGGACAGAGAATGGATTTTGACAGTAGAGACAGGAGTAACATTGAGACTAATTCTATCTAATTAGCAGTGTCCAACTTTGCTTCACAGAAAAGCAATGCTCTTATTAAATAATACCAAAAGTGCAAAGGATTTTGGCCCAAAGTAATGAAAATGTGACCTCTACAGATAAACTTTTCCCAAGAGTGCACTCTACATGCATCTAGAAGAATGTGTTCAGAACAAAAAAAGAAATTAATTACACTGCTTTCACTCTGGCATGACAGCAGCGATGCCAATACCTTCTAACTCCCATAAAATAGACATTCTTTTAAAAAATTAAGACAATTATTAGTCACATTGAGTCATACCAGCTATTTATTATCACTATGTAGGACCAATTTTTGCTGAACTATCTTATGGATTATAAATGTACAGGTCACTGAATTATCAAGTAACACATTAGGTTATGAGCCAAGATAAAGAACTAGAATGACACTAGCCTTCTCAGTCTTTACTGCTTCCTTTAGAATCACAACCATGCCTGTGACTTCCAACTCCTCAGACTATTTTTACTTGTTTTTAAATTTTACATGAAAGTGTTCATAAACATTTGGCTTGTGGTCTGCTCATTTTTCCCTCAAATCTTTAAGAAGTTGCTTTACATTGTCGCATGCATTCAAAATGATGAATTGATATATTCTTTTGTATGTCTACACCACAGTATATTTATTCATTTCAATACAGATAGATGTTTGATCACTTCCAGTTTTGGAAGCTATTAGTAAAAAGGCTGCTATGGACGTTCTTGCACAAATTGTTTTTGTGAACAAATTGATGCTGTCCACTGGATATACATTTGTGAGAATATACTGGCAATGCATGCTACCTAGCTTTCTTTGAAACTTCTGGGGTTTTCAAACATATTTATAGCAACTTATAGTGAATGTGAAATCGGTTGTTCTACATTCTTGTCAACATTTAGAATGAAAGAAAATCTCCTTCTAACTATTCGGCTATGTTTGTGAAGCATAGCACCGTAGTTTGAATTTACATTTTTGATGACTTATGAAGATGAACACTTTTTCATGTGTACTTTGGCCTTACAGATATTTGTTTTTGAGAATTGCTTTTATGATTCTTTTAAATATTTTGTATGAGTCCATCCTATGTTTTTACTGATTTGTAGATCTTTATACATTTTGGATAACTGTCTTTTATCAGGTATATGTATTTCAACCATTTTTTCTCTCTTAGTTTGAATTTCACAGTTTATGCTGTTTTCTAATAACAAGAGCTTAATTTCAGTGTAATACTGTTTACTGAATTTTATTTTAATGTTTGAAAAAAGCTTGCTATAGAAAAGGTCACAAAACTGGTCTCCCTTATTTCTTACTAGTTGGTTTGTTATTTGACTTTTTATAGAGTGGTCTATATACCTGAAGTTGATTTTTGAATATGGCGTGAGAGACTGGAGGCAAATATTTGAGTTTTTCCATATAGATTGTTCACAGTGACCTTTGAAAAGTCCAGTCAATTCTCTGACTCCAAAGAACAGAGTCTTATCCTTCAGGGAAAATGCTAAGAACAGAACCTAAATAGAGTAGAAAAGGAAACTTTGGAGTCAAGGAGAAAGAAGCTGCAGATAATTGACGGGAACTCTACCAAACCCATCATATCCCAAGCTAGACTTCTACTCTAATGAAACCTGCTCTACTATCAATCTGCTTCATCTCAAATATGGAAATTACATTCTTAATTTATTGAGACCAAGAATTAGTGTCCTCCATAACATTCATTGTTTTTTTATTAATTCCTTACAATTATTTTACTGAGAAACTTAATACTTCTATCTTCAAAATAAATAGACTATCCTTACATCTCATGATATACTCTACTAGCATACAAATGAACCAGCAACGTCTCCAAACTGTAACATTACAATGCATTTACCTTTGTTACCTACATTCTAATCTCAGCTCGGCTGCTGCCAGATCAATCCTTTTGAAACATCAATCAAGTCACCAATGGCTTTTCATTTCACTCACACCAAAAGCCAAGGCTGCAATGCGATTTTACCTCTTACTCCTTTCCTGGTTTACTCTACTCTTAGAAAAAAAAAATTGATCCTGAAATGAAGAGACAAACAGTGTTAAAATACAATATTATAAACACATGGTAGCTGATATGCATGTATAAAATCTCATATAATTTTATTTTCATATCCCATTAGTATCATTTATGTTGAGATGTTTTTCAATATGTAATAATTTCTGGGATTTTTTCCCAATCTTCTAATAGTATCATCATAATTTGAGTTATTTAGGGGTAAATTTGATCCTACTATGAACTTAAAAGAAAATCAAATTTGAATAACACATTGTATATAAATTCTAAATAATTTATATTTCTGATCAGAGCCCCTTTGAGGTACAGAAAGCACAAATAATTTATATGACAAAATGAAGAAAATGCTTGAAACAAAGAGCTTATCCTGGGTTTTTCTCTTTCCTCTCTTTCCTCCTCATAAAGTTTCTAATGTTAGAAATATTAAGTATTATTTATTTCTTTTTCTCTCAGAGATGGTGAATTGGGCCAGCAGTTAGGAGTTTTGGAAATTTTGTTAATGATAATTAAGAAAACCTCTTCTTCAAATCAAGTATACCACTTAATGTGAGGTAAGTCACTTGGTACTTTGAATGGCATGAATCCATGCAGTCCATGACAATTAAACAAATTCGCCTCTCAAGCATAATTTTCATAGCTTAGTCAAGACCTTAACCATCCTTTTACATAATGAGAAGCATTGCTACATCTTCTACTCAGTACAAAGTAAAATGTCCTCTGAAGAATAGTTCACACAATTTAGAGTACATAATATTCTGTTTTTAGATGTATTATTTTAAAAATATGAAATCAGTTATAAAACACTTTCAAAATTTAAAATTTAGCATTATTTTATGTTTCAAATGATTTGAGGTCATGATCTTTACTGTATAAAGGTTAAAAAACATAATTCTACTGATGATTGTATCTTTATCTGCAGAATTATTTTCCTCTTTAATGTCAAACTAATTACTTTTAACTATACTCAATTTTATATTAAGAATGCCACCATTGATATATTGAGGTTTTTATTCCTTTTTTTAAACTGATACATAAAAACAAGCTGTAAACTTGTGGTGACATGATGTTACAGTACAGGTATACAGACATGTGTTACATAATGTTGAAATTAGGTTCATGATAAAAACTTTCCATACAATTCCTTCTAATTTAAATTTGACAAAATGGGGTGCATTAAAATCTGTATGATGCTTCTACAGAGTCAAAGAGCTGATCAAAAACTACAGTGTGGGTTTAAGTAAAACAAATTTAACAGTAAAAGACATATTGATGTTAATCTCCCCATGAACACTGTTATCTCATTGTTTTAGTTACTTTTCTCATTGCTGGGAAAAAATACTTGACATATTCAAGTTAAGGTAAGAAAGAATTATTTTGTTCACAGTTTGTAGATGTTTCAGTCCACCACTGACTGGCTGCAAAGCAGTTGACATTGCAGACAGGCATTGCAGAGGAGAAACAGTTCATGATGGGCAGAAGGTAGCAAAGAAAACAAGGAAAGGACATTAACAGCATCTTTCTGCCCCTTTTATATTGTATGTAGGCTATCAGGATTAGGGCAGTGCCCAGTCAATCAGTGGAGTAATTTAGTGATTATACACCCTTAATCCTGACCCCACTTAGGATCCCATGAGGGTTGACACCTAGACATAAACTCTAACACACATCACTCTTGCCACTTTCTGATGCAGTTCTGGGAGTCTTGTTTTGTGAGGGGCCTTAAGAGGTGTCATCAAAAACACCATGAATGCTGCTGCCACGTGCCATTCAAGAAAAGTCAAGCTCCTGAAAACATTCAAAGCATCCTCATCCACTTGAATCACCAAATTGGACACCATGCAACTTTTGGTTCTTTTCCAAAGTCAGAATAAGGGGCAATATTCTGAGGAAGATGCATGGCATTTTGTTTTTTACTGTAAAAATTTTTACATTTAAGCATTCATTATGTTTTAGCATACTTTGTGCATGATTACCTCTAATCCCTCTCTCTCTGTCTCTTTCTCTCTCTCCCCTTTCTCCTAGAGTATTGTAGTCAGACAAGAAATTAAATTCTTACTTAGTCATCCACTAGTTTTAGTTTCATCTTTCTTAACTTACATAGTGAAAACACTATCACTTTCTATTGTATTCCTATCTCGCAATGTTAATGTGACAGTAACAAAACTACATAAGTGGCTACAACATTCCTTGAGACACATGATGTACTCATACGTTTTCATAAAATTAAATCACAAGGAAACAGTAAATAATAATATTAAGAAATATTTTAAAACTCAAATTAGATAACAATATGACTAGTGTTATATGTTACGCTTGTCTGTTAGCCTTTAAAAAGATGAAAAGAGAAACTGAATAATGTGGTAAAAGGCTGAAGTGGTCAACCTTTGTTTAAACATAATTTATATTAGTGTGAATTAGAATAGGATAACTGATGTAACTGGTCGTGATGCTTTGAAATCTCAGCTAATAAGATTAAATATTTCGCCTTCTTAGGGCAGTGTTTCTTTGCTCTGTATATTTCAAAGTATTTGAACTAATGTGAACACCATTCACATTAGTGTTCCGAGTAGTGTACATTTGCCCCAGGCTTTGGCGTTTGAACTTCATTTGTTACCAGCACTTTAGCCCTTTTGGATCTTTATGTTTATGTCCATAAGTTTTTAATGTGCAGTTTTTGAATCCACTGTCATGGCAACAAGGAAGTTCAATTTTGAATTGTAATTGCTTCCTTCCATCAAAGATACTACAGTTATCTCTTCAACATGTACAGCATGTAGGGGAAACCATGATTTTAATATGACTAGCCAACATGTATCAACATGATTGATTAAAATTTTTGTTTTATAGGTTTGAAAATATTTATGGCTTTGAAAACGGATAGCTAATTTATGGCAACATATTCAGCTTTTACAGGAAAAATGCTTTTGACACTTGTTTTTTGTAAAATTTACAGTAAGCAATGCCACCTAAATAGTGTATTGTCTCAAGTTATATAGGAAGTTTATAGATTAAGCTTTTCCAAAAATGAAATAATGCCTCAATTCTGCATAGGTATGTAAAAATTCAAAATGAATTTTTACATACCTTAATAAAACTTGTGTTTAATTTTATTACTTGCAGTTAAAATGTTCTGCATTTGTCCTCAATGCAATTTTGTTAAGTTAAATATTCACATTAAAATAATTTATAATATGACTAAATATATCAAGAAGAAAAGTACAATGGAATATGATAGAAATCTCTTCTCTTTTTGCTCCTTCCTCTTAGTGAAACATGGTGGTAATTATTCAGAAGGAAATCTAAGATAAATTATTGTAAGACTATTCATTAAACTTTTTTAGAAGATAATTAGCAGAAACTCTGTCATCTTTGTAAGAGGTTTGCTTGGACATTGTGAAACCATGGTGGTAATGATATCCAAATGAAGTACTTACTTTTGTAGGATATAAAAGATTAAAGGTGATATAACCAAGTTTAATTGACTGACTCTTGTCTCAAAATATTGAGCGAATAATAGTTATTTCTGAAATAGTACTCTGTATAAGGAGAATTGAGAAGACTAATGTGTGCACTAGAAAGAACCAAAATCACACTCAAGAAATTCTATTTCTAGTTTTGATGTGCAGAATAATCATTAATAAAATATAATGCTTGAGTTAGAAACTTTTATCTCCATTTGTGAGACCATAACTATTATAGGAGTAAACAAAGTTTTAAAGTTTAAAAGTTCAATCTTAAATCTCAAGCAAATATATATATATATATTTGCTTATATATATAATTATATATAATATATATAATTATATATATTATATATAATTATAATATATATAATATATATAATATATATAATATATATAATATATATAATATATATAATATATATAATATATATAATATATATAATATATATAATATATATATTATATATATATTATATATATATGCTTATATATAATTATATATAAATATATATAATTATAGTTATTTTTTAGAAAAATATAACCAACGAAGTTAATAGTTTTGCTCTAGTTTGGGTTCTGAACATTACTTTCAATAAAGAGGACCAGGAATCTCTGGAGAAAGAGGTCATTCCAGACAGAGGGCTCAAATTATATTAGTTTTTAATTCATCAAATGTGTTAATATTTCCGTTTATAAAGAGAGGGGAAGAAAACAAACAAAACTTCATTACCGGTTTGTTCTTAATTCTCTGTCACAGCGGTCAGCACTTTATTCTACACACTGTGCAATTTAGGATCGAAAGCAAAGTATCTGTTTCAAAATGATTTATTTCTTAATTGTGCTTCATTGTGGTATTCTCATCCATGCATACAATGTACTTTGATCAGATTCATTTTCATATTACCCTCCCTCCTCCCCCATCCCCAATCTGTTTTTCCTGAGCAAAATTATTTTCAGTAAACAAACTTTACTAAGGAATTATACAAAAGAAAATTTTTAAAAATGAAAGAACCAAAACACTACTATTTATAGCAATACATGAGATGATAGATTGTAGGCAACGATCATCAATGGCTGCTAAAATTATGAGGTAAAGGCTAGAAGGAAGCTTTATCATGAATGAGTCAGCTGACAGCACTTTATTTACCTTGTTATTTGAAAATGTCTCCCAACACAATGCTGTGAGAAGTATATAACACCGATTATAATTAAAATTGGCAAAGATAGGGTAAGGTGGAGGATGGGAACAAAGGCTTTTGATTCTTTTGTTCACTATTGGATCTCTCACATAGAGAATCACAACAGATGCATAGAAGAGACTAAAAGTTTTGCCCATAATTAACAGGTGACTGAATTTAAGCAGAGGGCACTGTTGGAACTATAACGCACATTTACTGTTTGTCCTTGATTTAATCCAAATCAGCACATGTTATATCAAACAAAAACTTTAGCATAAATGTGTAAATAGAAGCATTTAGTAGGTTTTTTGTAATTGGTAAACTCTAGTGTGCTTAGGTTTTGCCTTTAGATTTAGTCTTAATTCTCTCAATGAAATAGAGCTATTTTTGCCCACTTGTGATTTTTTTTTGTCATTATTACTATTAAACATATTGCAGTATTATGGATATATTTTACTTACATCTTCATTCTCACCATCAGGGAATCTCATATTGATATCCTGGGAGAAGCCTAATTGCCCCCAAAACATTCCTTCTTTCAGTGTTTTGTTGAGTTTGAATTAATATTCCCTATCGTAAATTGCAAAGTTGCTTGAAATTGACTCCGGGCGTTGTAAGAACCCTAAAGCTTCCAAGGGACTCGGTAAAATCTAAAAACTCAATATCTCCTGAAGGAAAACCATGTGTCAGACATATTATTCTGTGTTATTGTGAGTTTTGTTCTAATTCAATTTGAATTCAAAGAGTCGTATCCCAAATAGTTAAGGATGTTTTCCTGAAACAATGGAAGAAAAATTTAAATTATTGGCAAAGCTAAAATAGTATAATACTTTATTTACAATATAATATTTATATTTACTTGTAATGTGTACTATTTATTAGATTGTTCTAGTCACATTTCTACATAGCAATCATCTTTGTTTCTGGAACAATGATACAGTTAAAATGATTTTATAATTAAATTATTAAATTCCATAGTACTATGTAAGCATGTCTTCCAATTTCATAATTCATGTTATCTATCATATTGCTTTTATAATGATATGTTTATTCATATATTGGCAAAGATTAAATTTATTTCAATTATTTGTGAACAATAGAATATTTTTCAATCCTTTCACTACACTGTCCTAAAATTTTTTAAAAAGTCAATGTATTTAAGTCAAAGAATTAAAAAAATATACTTTAGTCAGTTCTTACCCTTTAGAAATGTGGCTCATAACATTGTATATTGCATTGTATGCAAAGAGAAAGTAAAGCTAACAGTGGACAAACATGTTTTCATTGCTCTCGGATTAGCAAGTGCAGGACCTAGAGTACTGGACCCTGTCTGCCTCCGTGGTTCTCCTGCTACACCTCACCTTTCTCACTATTCGGTCCATAGGCAGGGCCCTTCCCAAAAGGAACAGAGAAACCTCTCCATGCTTCACACCTTGCCTACAGGAAAACCCCCTCCCTCTACACCCTGGGTACGTGGTACAGGGAACTCACAGGAGACATCCTGTACCCCTTGTTCAGTGATGAAAACCACCAATGTCATCCTGCACCCACCCCGACACCCCACTCCTGGAAAGTTCCAGATTTTTACCTCTTTCAGCAAGATCTCCCTCTCAGCAGAACATCCCTTTCCATATCTAAGCTCCTCTATAAAACGTGTCTTCTCCCTTTGCTCGGGTCCAAGGTCTTTTGTCCTTTGGCCTGACCTCGCCTGGTCTCCTACAAAGTTACTGCTGTTTGCTTCAACTTTGCCTGCCTCGGTGGTCTCGGGTGCTCCTTGGTTTACCCTAACCCTCACTGCGTGGACAGCAGATACTTCAAGCTAAGATTTCAGCTCCTCTGTCACACCAGCTGATCCTGCATGTCTCATAAAGGTCTTTGCGTCTAGAAAGTTCGTTTTTCCTGGCTCTCACAGCTGCTAAAGCGTTTTCTCATCTTAAAGAGGCCCTCCCGGACCAACCAAAAACTGCCAGTGTTACTGCCTCACTATTCTCTGTATGACAATAGCTGGTTTGTTTTTTTCATAGCACTTCACACTTTTTGTAGTAATATAATTGTTTACTTATTGTCTGTCTTCCCTGCTGGATTCAAAACTCCACAAGGGAAAGACTGGCTGTCACTCAGTTAGTGTCGGATAGTCATTCAAATAGTTTGTGAATTACTAGAAGCTCAACATTTCTGTTATATGCTGTATATTCTTTCCAAACTAAGAGCCATGAAAATTACATAAATGATGTTATTTCCTTTTAAGTATCAGATATATAAAGCTTAAAAGCATTTTTTAAAAATATAGGGCCACTGTAGAGTCTCATAAGTGCTTGTTAAATGATTTAATAAATTGTTCTAAATGAACTAATAAAGAGCTAAAAAGACGCTAAGACATGATAAAAAAAAAATCCTCAGAGGCCAAGGAAAACAATTCAGATGAGAACTGTAATATGTTTACTAAAAACTCGCTCGTAATGGAGTGTGCAGGCCTTGATGGTTTTCAAGCATTGTACACACGCAACTCAATCAGGCAGATCAATTGTACATTGACTCTATGTTAGGTACTGACAGCACTTCCCTTTCCTGCTTCTTTGCACTTAGACAAGTACGTCTCAAGTATGCTTCTGAGTGGGTCTACTTAGTACAAAGAGCAAACTTCCATGGGAAGAGAAACCAAAACGAAGTCTACAGAATTTGTCATTCTGCTTGTTGCCTGATTTTCATTAGGACTCTTGCCTCTGTCTCATTAGGCCCACTGCCTGGTTTGCATGAGTCTCAGTGCCTAAACTTCATTAGGCCTGTTGCCTGGCTTTTATTAGGTATATTACCTGATTCTTATTAGGCCTGATGCCTGATTTCTTTTAGACCCTTGGTGTATGGGGCTAGCGCTTATTGTCATGGCTAGTCCACTGTCTATTTACCATCTTTCCCAAAACTCATGATAGCCAAAATTAATAATTTCCATATGCTTGATGAGAAGCACAAGGAAAAGGAGACTTTCACCACAAAAAGAGTTTGATAACCTGTGCTTCACTCACTACCACGCATCGGTTATAATCCATTAGCTCTCTGGTTTGAGGTTGATGTTACATTTATTACCTTTAAGAATTCAGTACATATTACATGAAACTTTCTTGCAGCAGAATGAATAAATAAAAAGGTCACTTGAATTCATTTGAATTGGAACAAATATAATTTAAATGATGTTATTTGGTTAATCATTTTACTTTCTATTATTTTTTTTTAGACATTGAGAAATCAATGATCTTTGTGACAATGTCTCCTAATTACAAGCAAGAATACTCTTGCTTGTAATGCTCTTAATTTATTCACATGAAAGCTAGATTGATACAGTTAAGCCATTTTGATTAAAATGCACTTTATATCTTCAGAATAATGTATTACACATGCAAGCATTGCATATTGATCTATATTATATATATATATATATATATATATATATATATATATATATAGCTCCCAGAAATGAAATAGCTTCTCTTTTCAAATAGTGCAACATTTGTATATTCTTACATTGTTTTAAGTATATTTTTGCAGAGTTAAACACAAAAGGCCCTGTCCTGTTTTAAAACATGAAAGACAATATATTGTTCCTATAAGCAACATGTTTCATATATTACAGAATAAGATTGCTAGTCTTTGTAGCACATTAGTATACAAATCTCCCATAAGTAAATAGATTATATTATTACTTTCTGAGCGTTAAGATAATTTACACAAACAGTATTAGAACACTTAGAAAATCTCTTGAATTCAAATTGTTTAAAATCCCTAACCTTGTAATAAACTTGAATAATGATGTCCCAAACTTGAAAGTTCCACTTGAACATTTAGAAAATATTCATTCATGCCAAGGGAATACTGACTCACCCTTGGTAATTTCTGAGTCTATCTTTCATTTAATTTCACGTATTCCAATAACAAAATATTTCTTCATTTACTGAAAAGAATTAGATACAAAAAATTGAAAATATGGATTTTATTTTTTTCTCAGTCAGAAGGCATACAATGTTACAGTATTTGATTTAGGATAAAAATTATCCTTAAATTGTTGGTTAATGCATACTTGAGTTTTCTTTTATTTTAGTCCAGGAAACATGCTGAGATACCATTTTCTTATTTCCATTGTTATTGTAAAATATTTCAGGTAGTCAGCTGAGGCGGTGTAGAGAGTGTTGGATAGGATATACACTAGATCAAATTTGAAAACCCAATTCTTGTTCAAAGAGCCATATCTTCTTCAGAGCTTTGATCTTTAATTTGTCACTTTATTAATCACTTGCATGTGGGAAACTGACAGCCAATAACATTCTGGCTTGACGGTAGTGTTTAGATGAACTGTTCATTAAACACTGGGCCCAGAAATTATAACAGACACATTAGTTTGAAAGACATATTTTGACGAAATGTTTTGTTGGGTAGATTCATGCAACACCAGTGTCCACATGCTCCAATTTATGCCTTGTCAAAACATTAACTTGCCAACACATGGTCACAGGCTTCTCTGGATTAAGCCATATTTAAGCACTGTAGAAAAATAAGCACTCCTCCTAAAATTCTTCTGGGAAAAAGTGCTAACAATGGGGGTAATCACCTACTAACATTGACTTGGAATTGCATATTGTAAACTTCACGGTCATGTTGATTTAAAAAAGACAGTCAAGAATAATTACTTTCCTCTATACATTTATAGAAAGTTGAAAGCCACCAAACTGCATTCCTTAAAAGTGTCTTTACCCTAAACAAACAAGTGGAATTAGCTTCAATAGCTTTTAGAAAATGTCTCGTATTGAGACTCCTTCAGGGTTTCTGTTTTATTTACTGTATTTTACATTATAGCAGGTAAATTTTTTGCCGAAATTTGATACTTACTACAAGAGAACTCAGTGGGGAAAAGAAAACTGATATTAAGAAGAAAAACGCCTCTCAGCATATAATTTTTTAGGAAAGCATTTGTTAACATCAATCCTCAGTGCCTCTAGGAAGATATCATTTTTATTTAATTAACTCATTTGTTTTTAAGTACGGGTCAAGGACCATATTCACCTGTTGGCAGGGCCACTTTCTTTGTAGAGCTCACAAATCAATTGATGGAATTGCCACCTAGTGGAGTTTGGCTGATGTGGATACAAGGTGGCCCCTTGGGTTGCCTGTACGTATTATCAGGTGTATGTGCATTGCAGAGAATGTCATTCATATTTAACAGATATAAGTGGAACATCAACCTTCAGTGAGGATTTCCTCCTATGACTTTGAAAATTGGATGGTTTCAGATGATCACATATGTACAATTCCAGTATTCTAGGAGGACGAGGCAGGAGGATCGCAAGATCAAGGCCAGCCTGGAAAATCTGACCATGTAGTACAGCCCTGTCTCCAAAAGCGAAAAGGGGCACTGAAGACCCAGGGTTCAGTCCCATGCCCATGATAAAAAAAAGAAAAGAAAAGAAAAGAAAAGAAAAAGAAAAAGAAAAAGAAAAAGAAAAAGAAAAAGGAAAGGTATTTGTTTTAGAAAACTTTGAAACATTGACTGGATCAAGTAATTTATTATAAATTTTATAAGGTCAGATTTGATATCTTGGATAACTTGACTGTGCAGAGTAAGTTGTTTGTCTTCTCCAACCCGTTCCCCAAAGTCTGAATTTCTTTGGAATAAATCCTAGGCTCTTTACCTTTCATACGTCATTCTGCCCATCAGCCCTTCTTACGTACTATCTCCCATGCACCAGTGAATCCTTCTCTCATCAAATCTGTGTTCAGTCTTTCCCTGCTGTGACTTGGTCATTATTATCTCCAACTTTACTCCCAGCCAGTATTTCCTATTTATATCAGTCAACTGTACTCCTTATCTGTCAACACATTACTGACTCCTCTATCTACTGCTAGTTTGTAAAAGAAAATACACTCAACCGTTTTCTATTAACAGTTCGTGAAACCAAAGAAATATATTAGGGGAAAAAAGCAAGCAAGTAAAACCACAAACAGGCTTTTTTTTTTTTAGTTTTCTTACTGCAATCCTTTTCTTCTCTTGCTGACGTGACTTAAATAATGTTACCATCAGTGTATTCCAGTTACTGAAATTCTTTACTCCTTCTGTAAATATTTCCATTTTTTTGGTTCTATAACATTCCTTGCTACCTTCTGAAGGACATGGATTAACCCATGAATTAAAAACTTTCTTTTCAATATTTCATACTCTCATGATTATCTTTGGGATTTGCATTTAACTCCTGTTTCTTGTACAATCTCCACAATCTCTTGGTGACTTTGTGGATAACAGCATCTGATTCATGCTGGCTTTTCCTAACTTTCCGGGTAATTCTCAAATTCCCTTTTCAATTTTAAACAGGGCTGTTTGGAAGTGTTGACAGAAGTTTTGGCATAGGCACAGTAGTCATTCAACAACAACCAAAAATTCAGCAAGTATTTGGTGTCCACTCTGCCAGGCTTAGTGAATGATAAATAACACAGAAGATATCTTTGCAGTGAGGGAGGCACAATTTGCAAGTAAAATGAAGACAACCTCAGTTGGCTTTCTTGAAAATCATAAACATACATGTATTTTTATGGTGAAAAGAATTGTTTCATTTTGTCTTGGCGCTGGAGATTGAACTCAGACATCTTTCATGCTAAGCATGAGCTGCACTGCTGAGCTATGGCCTCGGCCCACGAAAGTAGTACTTAATGATAACCATCAGGTCTTTGATAAATATTGTACAGAGGCAGAGAGAGAGAGAGAGAGAGAGAGAGACAGAGACAGAGACAAAGAGAGTGAGTCAGAGAAGGAGAGAGAAAGAGAGAGAGAGAGAGAGAGAGAGAGAGAGAGAGAGAGAGAGAGAGATCTATGTTACCATGTGTTTCTAAAACTTTGATTTTCCTTGGTTGAGCTATTATACCTATGGGACATTCCTACATATCACCCACCAACTAGAACTTCCCTCTTGCCATCAAATTCTAAGTGATCTTAGTGACGGAAAAACACATCTTGGTTTCCTAAACTGAAAAATATAAGATAAACTGTAGAGATTCTCAGTTAGATCATTTGACCAGGTGAAACTGAGTTTTTGTGAGAAATGGAAGGGTGATTTTGACAAATTTGAACTTAGAGCCTATAAAACAGTTTAGTTTCAGCAAATATTTTCATGTGGTTTCATTCAGACTGCATGTATTGATTGTGTCACATTTCCCAATTCCACATGCAAGTCATGTTGTTTTGCTGCTATTTTAATTAACTCAAATTCCTCCTCCTTAAAACTAGGTACGACTGTCTCTATACTGTAAGCCGTGTGTAGTTTAAACCGGGCTCTGCAAAGACGTGATTCATGAGCTTCAAGGCATTCAGGGAAAGCACCTCATGGTAATTGGTTTAAGTTACAAGTTTAATATTGTCTTTCTGAGTGTGCTTTTTCATTTTTTATTCAAAGAAAAAATGCAAGAAGAATATGTCATTGAGATTGATTGTAATGGCCAGCTGTTATGATCTCAGTGGAAGTGTTAGAGCCCCTGCCTAAGGTGCAGTGAGGAGTGCCAAGCCTCCCAGCAACTCAGCTCATCCTAAAATGCACCGTGGCCTGGAGAGAAAGCTGCAATTTAAAAATCTCCCAGAGACCCATTATTTGCAAATCATTGACACAACAAACTCTAACAACCCCGGTCCTCCTTGTCAATGCATGCTTAGGGAGCTTTTCATCTGCAGAAGCTTGCATGCTCAATAACTTTTCATACTAAAAACCCTCACGAAATTTCTGAAGAAAATGAACAACTGCGCATGGGCCAGAATCTGCTTTAAACATTAAAAAAGAAAATTAAAGTTGATTAGACTGGTCGGTGGTATCCTATCTAGCAAAGAATCCTCACAAGTCCAAGGTAAGTTTCCATGTTTCCATATTGCTTAAAATATAGTCAACTGGTTATTCAATTGTCTAGCAATAAAAGGCACCGGAAACATCTCTGTTGGCACACAGTCCCCTTTCTTCTTGCTAAGATCTTAAATTAAGGGTTTTCCCTCTAAACTTGAGGAGAAGCAAATATCACTGTGGAGTGTCAACCTTTATGCCAGGTTTAACCACAAAGAAAACTTGCACAAATGAGACATTAACTTTTAAAACAAAGATTCACAGTGCAAACAAGAAACAGGTTTAGCTGTTAGTGGCCACTGCAGGGATATTGTTTCTCAAAGAAGAGCATATTTAGGTTCAAGCTGTTAATATTTTTATGCATGCTACTGGCTACTTACAGAAAAGTAATCTTGTTGCTTCTTATTTTCTTACCAGAGCCGCTAGTACACTTATAGACAAATGTGAGGCCACTCATTAGCCTATCAAAGGCTCTGAAAAATGGAGGCATGTGCTTTTGGGGATGATGAGAGGATAAGATGTCACTCATGCACAATAAAACCTGAGAAGGAAAGACGGAAAATGATCAGTGTGGTAGACTGCTATAGAATGAAATTCTAAGACACAGATTAAAAGTGACTGAAGCAAAAGCCAAGCTACGAAAGAAAGACACGTCCCAGGATATTACAAGAAAGAAGTGGTGACCTGGATTCTTCCTTCCTATACCTACTCTAAGCCAGCATTCTTATCCATATGTCCAACTGATTCATTTCTGCCAATAGTTCTGATAAGCTCTATTTATTATGCTTGCATTAGTAGTATAGAAAACTTTGAAACTATAAAAAGAAGTGTCACCAAGAACCCAAGTTATGATTCTACGTCAAATCTTCTGAGTTTGATTCTTTTTAAAACTAAACTATTTCTATGTGTACCTAACATTAATTTATATTCATATAATATTACAGTATCAAATTATTATTTCTGCTATTGTTTTATTTTTATATGGTTCAAATAACATTTTATGTATGCAATTTTTTTTTTGAACCAGGGATCGAACTCACGAGCTCACAACTACCAGGCAAGTGCTTAAGCCACTGAGCTAAATCTTTGGCTTCAAAGATTTTTATGCCTATGATCACTTTTAGCTCCTAAACAAACAACACAGAAGAAAAGGGAGAAATGACTGTTTCCATGTTACAGAAACACTTATTCACAGGTAAAGCATTCATCAAATGCTCAGGTTTCCCATATCTGGGGGTTTTCATTAAAACTAGAAAAGATAAGATCACCCACTCATAAATATGTAGTCTATACACAATATGTGGTTCTCACTAAGGACCATTTTGCCTCCTAGGAAACATTTGGCAATGTCTGGAGAAACTGGAGTTTGTCTTTCCAGTGGGGAGGGAAGGAAAGGCTAATGTCAGTAACAACAAGAGACCAGGGTTCTGTTAAAAATCCTACAATGCTTGATACAGCACTCCCAGTAAAGAACTATCTGGACCCAAATTTCAGTAATGTTGAGGTTCAGAAATCTTGCGCAGATGAGAAGCATGTAGTAAGCATAGACATGGACTATGGATAGAGAGGTAAATGTAGATATGGATACAGATTCAGATGCAGAGGACATAGGCCTACATCTAGTTTTTTATTTAGATGACTCTGGACAAGTACAGTTCACCTAGGTGTGATCTATTTGTTACTCTTTTAGAACTAGCTTTGTCATTTTTTAAAATTTCATTAATTTCTGCTTGTGTTTTGATTGCTTTCTTGCCATTGTTTCTACACATTCTATTTCTCTTTCAAATGAATCCAAAAAATTTTTGGTTGTTCATTAATGAGTTAATTTAATGTTATAAAATTCATATATATGTATATATATCTCCAACATATTTTGATACACTGTTCTTTTGCTTTCTGTGTCAAACAACTTACAATTTCCATTTTGCATTTCAACTGATCAGTTATAGATGAGTGCATTTTAAAGGTTCCAAATGTGTCACTTAAAAAACAATGAAACATTTTGTATTATTGATTTCTGCTTTAATTGCCTAATTAACAGAGTATGGTGACTGGATGGTAGCAATTCTTTTGAAAGCACTGTGTTAGTAGCAATTTGGTAAATAATTTTCCCCCGATGTTTTCTACAAAAATGACTCTCGAATGCAAGTTTCTGTACATATGTACATATTGGGTCACGTATGTTAATTTGTTGTTCAGGTTTCTCATATCTTTACTGTTTCTAATATCATCGGTTACAATTGTGGATTTATAGATTCCTTCTTGCAATTTTCTCCACATTTTGTTTTATACAATTCAGATGAATAGGATATAATTTTTGTGTATTCCCATAGTGTTTCCCTCAATTGTTATGCAGTGTACCTTTACTATAGCTTGAAAATGAGCCCTTCAAAATTCAGGCGTTGCCAATGTGATGCCATTACTAGGTAGAATCTTTGTGAGGTTATTAGACCATGATATTCTTTCTTTGTCAGTGAGATTAAGGTACCCATAACTGACAATTTATGGAGCACCATTCGGAAACCTTGCTCTTCAGCTCTTTGCATGTAGCATTCCACTCCCTCTGGGAGATGCAGTTTCTCTGGAAAGCAGACCCTGCTGGCACCTTTACCTTGTATATTCCAGGCTCTGAGCATATGGAAAGCACTTTTGTTGTTCACCAATTACTCAGGCTTAGGTATTATGTTATCTTAGCACAAGAAGGACTAACACATCCTTTTATTGCTTTCAGTAATATACAGCCTGTAAAGGCAAATAATTGTTTGCACTCATTTCCTAGTTTGCAAAGTATGTTTACTTTTATTCTTTTTCTTTTGATGTTTTGTTTTGAAAATGATTTTTCTTTTGAAAACGATTCAAGTATTAAGGAGGGTGGGACTTTATAAAAATTTTTTAACCAGTCAGATAATTCTAGTCTTCTGTAATACGTGAGTTTGATTCATTATTTTAACTATGCAACTGAAAAATTTTGCAGTAACTGTTTTGTGCTTTCAGTTTACCAGACTTTTTATTTTCTTTTCCTCCTCTTCTTCTTGCCATTTCCATTCTTTTTGTTGGGGATGATACAGTTTTCTTCAGCATTTTTTTTTTTTTTGGGTTTTCTTTGTCTGATTTGAACACTGATCACTATATTTCTTGTCTTCCAGCATGCAACTTGAATTTTAACAAACTAAGTATTTCTTGCAAAATGCAGTCACCACACATGCAGTCACCAGCCAGTGGGGAGTTTGACTCAGGTTGTCCTCAATTCTTCACTGGTCCTCCAGCTTCCAATTTCCCTGAGTGCTACACAGTTGCAAGGAAGACTCCCAATTTAGTTGACAGTTTCAGCTTCATGTTCCCATTCATCCACTGTGCTTTTTGGTTAATAATATTCAGCACATACCAGATATAGTCCCAGCTCTCCTGCATAATTCTGGAAATACATGTATTTTCGCTTTAACTTTCATTTAGGAACATCATTTATACTGTATTCAAATACCATGAATTCCTTATGTCATGTTTCACATTTTACAGTAAAAAAAAAGAACAAAAATGATGAAACAGAATTTCAAAACAAAATAATGGATTAACAATGGTTAATATGTTGTATATCATTATCTTCAAAGTACTTGTACAGATTACAAGATATAAGCATGAAAAAATGATCAAACAAGGAAAGCACAAACCATTTTGTGGATGAGCTAAGAGATAATAGTAGTATAATTACATATATATATATATATATATATTCATTTCCCTTCTTTCTTTTCTCCTTGCCTCCATCCAATTTGTTCTTATCTTTTGAGAAGTTTATTGCCCTTTCACTTTCACAATATCTGTTGTACATTTGGGGTCTTATTTACTCTTTTAGTCTATTTCTCCATCTTTTTGAAGGAGACAGGCTACTGGGGATTGAACTCAGAGCCTTCACACTGAGCTATATCCTCAATCCACTTTTATTTTATATTTTGAGACAGGGTTTTTGTAAATCATCTAGGCTTGCCTCAAGTTTATGGCCTTTCCTCCTCAGCCTCCAGATCTACTGGAATTCCTGGCATGTGCTACAATGTCAGACTTTTTCTTTTTCTTTAAATGCCTCATATTCCTAAATCAGGTTAATGTTAGTCTTCTAGCAAAGCTAGTTATATTTCCTTTAATATAGGACATGATGAGAGACCATGGTTGAGATTGAAGCACAGAAAAAATAAATCATTTTTCTGGAATCATTCTGGGCTTTCATAGCAACCAAGGAAGGGACAGAACATTCAAGGAGCCACTGTACAGTCGTAGATTGATGAACCATTGCCTCTGGGAATGGGAGAGAAGAAGAAATAATGAGGCATGAAGTAACTCTCTACTGAGTGGAGATATAAATCAATAGATTATTTAGAACCAAGGAGAGAATGTAAGAGTGGACAGCAACAAATAATTTTCTTCCCTTTTAAAGTAATTTTACATGTGATGCTATTACAATGTCATAGCCACATTGAGAAAATAGCAGTTGTTTTTGAACTATTAGGGTCTGTGAATCATTTTTGGCATGTTTTATTCTGTTTGCTATATACCACTTTAAAATTTATTGTAATTCTCTCTACAATAAATTGAACTGTCTTGGGTTTATAAAAAAAATCACATATGCAAATATGAAACCCCTCAATTTAAGGAATACTGTTTTCTTTTGAATTTCAGGAGGAAAAAATAGGGTAAGCATTGATAGGTAAGATGCTTGAGAAATTTTCCAAATGAAGAATCTGAAGCTTATCAATTTCATAGCTCATATTTGAGAGTTGTATTTTATTATTAAGTTAAAATAAACGGTGAGAGGGTAGATCACATAACGTGATATTTTAAAACTTTTTTCCCATGTTTAAGACCATATTTTCCCCCTAAAATTATAAAATGAATTTTGTGCTCTCAAAAGATGGCAAACTAACTGCCCAAGAGAAATCTGCTTTCTATTTGTGAAGAAGGTCTAATATGACTCGCTCTCTACCTTCACTTCTTTCTGTAGAAAGATATGGAGTATAGCACTTCTGGATGATATGTTGCTCTCAGACAAAATGTGATTAATGATCAGAAGCTGCTACTCACCTATGGTGAGATGTGTTCGGCATGGAAACAAGAGAGCAAAATTATTGAACTTTTTCTTCAAGGACAGCTAAGTAAATAGTTTGGGCTCTGGGAGTCCATGGTCTTTGTTGTTACTGTTCACTCTACCACTGCACCATGAAAGCAGCTACAGAAAAAGTATAAATACACAGGTAGGGGTATGTTCCAAAACAAACCTTTATTTACAAATGAGTTCACAGGCTGGATTTCTTAGATGGGTTACACTTGGATGACCTTTATTTCATAGCTCCAAAGGACCACAAAATTTTGTGTGTTCTGTTTGTACATTAGTCAACTTCTTTTTTTTTCACTCTAATGGTTCACCTGAGGCAGCAAACTTCATGAAGAGAAGAGGTTTAAGCAGTTCACAGTTTTGGAGATTTCAGGGCATGGAACTAACACCCAGTTAGGTCTTAGCTGCAGCCCATGTAGGGGGATACCAACCCTAACTCATGCAGGAGCAAGCCAATGATTATGTCTTGAACTGAAGCAAAGAAGAAGAGAATAAGTAAGGACAGGTTCACTTCTTTTATAGCAGTCTTCTCCTAAGAATTCAAAGTACCACACAGGAATTGCAAAGGAGTCACACACAAACTACACCTCCAATTATCTAATGTTCTCCCAATAGGCCCTGTCCCTTAAGAACTCCACTCCAGACAAGATCTTTTAATGATGATGGGCACACTGAAGACAGACCAGACCCTAACAATAGTAGGCAAGAAAATTTCTCGTTACACCATTCTACTGGTGATCTATGTCCACCTATGAAGCATTACACAGCTAACAACTGGTAAAATACAGTTAGTGTAAAAGAACCAAGTTTTCCTGCCTTCTGCAACAAACACCAGGGCATATCAAAGGCATGATTGCTACCAATTTAAGAAAGATCTAGAAATTATTATTTTTTAAATCATTCATGATGTGTCCCTTGCATCCCTTAAAATACTACTTTCACTACTTCCTGTTTAAAATTTCCACCTATCCAGATTTGCAGAGCCTGAAGTAATGTGGAAAACTGGCAATTTCTGGTACATTTAACAGAGAGAGCCAGTACAGATAATTTAGGTCCAAAAGTGACTATATTGTCCCTAAATTTCATGGTTTGCATACTACCATACCCCAAATGCACAGAATAACTGTCAACTTCATCTGGTGCTTACTATATCATGTATTTTAAACTTATCAAAGTAAATAAGAAAGTCCATATAAATGTTCAAAGAGTTTAAGTTCACAAAGTCACAGTAGAGCATTAAAAATTACTCAGATTAATCTCTCAGTAATAAACATGTCAACACAAATTGTTGAGTCCAAGTATTTGACCTAAGGGAATACATGAATAGTAAAAATGCTAGTTTAAATACCTGTGCATCCATGTCCAACAAAAATTAAAAATATCTGAAAGAATACTGAAGCTTATTGCTAGGTGACTAACCCTATGATTTTAGTCTTTCAAAAAACTATTTTCAAAGTTCTAAACACTAAAGAAATATGGCATTTTAAGCATTTAAAGTTTGGTAAAATATGATGGGACTAAAAATTGTACACAGTATGTTATGACACACTGTTTTACTTTTTCCATGATGTATTCTATCAAGAAATGAAAAGATATCTACAGCCTGACATCCACACATAATTAGTGAAATGGACAGAGAGTGAAAATCCTCTTTATGCTGTGACTGCCATTTTTGAGGATGGTCTTTAAGTAAAATCATATAAGAACTGTGTTTTCAAGAAAAAAGAAACTGACCAAAAACTAGGGAGAATTTTCAGAAATTTCGCTTTACCTAAGAGCAGTTAAAATTTTTTTCCTCTTTATGGGATCTATTTGAATATATAAATGTTTCCTTTTCCCAAAAATTTGACTTGGTTAAGTGACAATATTACCCCATATAATTATTGGGTTTCTACCTAATTTCTATCTTATATATTCTTATTTTATTGTAATAATTCTACTTTAAAAAAATAGACTGCAATTGTAATTGTCCAGACAACTTAGGACCAACACGTTTTCCTTAAAGTTACACAAGCAAAAACATTCAAACATTGTCTGGGTTCCCTGAGTGATCACCACTATACCTTTGAGAAATGTTACTCAATGTAAATAGCACATGAGCTATTCATCTCTGGAGACAACCACAGATATCATATAAAACATATGTAGTGACCCATTTATAGCAATGTATTTTGGGAAATAAGGTGATTTATGGATAACCAGTACCCACTCAAACTTTTTACTGTTGTAGGCTATTTTCCAGATAACTTAGATTTTTGTAGCTAGCTAAATAAGTCTATATCCCTTCTCAAAAAACTGGTAGAGAATGTAGCTTAATATGCCGTACACATTTGGTAAAGCTGATTTTATTGGTTCAACAACCAGGATGAAACATAATCATTTATAATAAGGAAATCTGTGTATAATATTGGAAAATCTCTAAATTTAAAATAATTTTAAGTTTTGTGCACATTTATAAGCCTGATTTTATACATACATCTACAATAGTCTGAATATAGCATTACAAACTGCAAGTAGTCTTTTAAAAACAGTTATCTTCTTTTGGCACATTTACAGTTTTTATCAGGACTCATTACTACATTGAGTAATGACTTCATTTTGCAGCCTCAAATTATAGCTAGGCATTATCACAAAAGGAAGTTCTAGTCAGTTAATAAGGAGAGCAGTACTGCAACTACCTCTTTTAAAAAGAGAATGTGCCTTGTTTCTGCTCCTTGATTTCTCCTTCTTTTCTGCTAGCTAGAAGGTAGAAGTGATTCCAGCAGGTGCACTAGCTAGCCATTCTACCATGACTTTATGTTATGAAGAGAGCAGACAATAGAAAGCAATGGCCCCTGCAATGTGACAACCACAGCAGCCTCAAAATGATTATGTTCAGAGCCTCATAAGAGACAGAAATAAAACCGTGTCTACTTATGTCACGATTTTCAGACCCTACTTAGATATATACACATCTGCAAACATACATAACAAAAAAACATGCTGTAAACTTTTGTAATCACTATAAATTAAATATGAGCACTTTCTTGTTCTCTGTGTAATGCAATCACCATAAGTAAAGTAATTAATGTTAACAATTGATGTGTAGTCAGGGTTTATGAAGATTAGATTAACCTCATTACCTCTAAGAAGAAAAGTGCTGCCTGACACATTGGCTAACATGTTTCCATTCCCTGAAGGTTGTGCATCTTCCTTAATTTGGAGTGCTTGCTAACCCTGCCTTTCCTTGAAGCCAGTCCCCATCCTTGGTATTCTAGTTACTTTTTTTATTACTGGGACAAAATACCTGACATCCGAATGTTAAAGAAGTAAAAGTTTATTTTAGTTCACACTTTGTAGAGGTTTCAGTCCATAGTAAACTGGTTCCAAGGGAGGGCAGCATGGAGGAGGAGAAACAGTCCACGGCATGGCAGGCAGGAGAAAAAACAAAAACAAAGCAGCCACAGAGAGCTGTCCACTCAATTTTTATTCCATTCATGTTATAAACCTATTGGTTGGTGCCACTCACAACCAGGATGGTCTTCTGTCTTCAGTAAATCCAATCAGCCACAGCCAGAACTATACTAAACCAATCAGTTGACTGATCCAATTGTCACACACTCTTAATGTAGTGTCACATACTCATGATACAGCCACCTCCCAAAAGCCTCACCTATGAATGTATGAGGCTTTGAGGTGACATATATATCAAAGCCTTGAGACTTAGAATACCTACTTTTGTTATTTCCCTTCTGATCTTTCCTTTGAAATTGCTTTTATTTCAAGCTCAACCTAAATTCAAAATCAGAATTGCTTTTTATGTGGTCCTATTGCTAAAAGTAGCATGTGCTATATAGTACAGTGTATTTGCTTATTGATAGTGATGAGAGAAAATTTCCTAAACGGAAGGACAGTGTCAGACAAACAGTAGATCCTGGATAAATACTGGAGAATCAAATAATAGAATACTTAAAGTAAGATTACTGAAACCCATGCCTCTCTACCAGAAAATAAGTGATATTCTTTTCTTACCAATTATTCTGATACTGCCTTTTGAGATTTCTTTTTCTCCTCTTTAAAATAGAAAGGCATTTCATCATCTACCATTTTATGAATGGTAGATGAAATGGATCTTTTATTTCAATTGACCAGAAAATAAAACTCATTTAATATATTTTTACTGATTTCTACATTGTTCTTTACCTAAAAAAAGAGGGAAACTAAAAAATTAATAGCTAAATCTAGATATCTAATTAAAGACCAATAGGCTGGATTTTGGGTAAGTGAGCATTTCTTTTACTTTCCGGCATACTGGCAGGTGAAGTGATGAAACTGTACACTGTGACAAGGGACAAAAGGGAACATATATATTATCTTTATTAATGGAAATAAGGAAGAAAGTTTTTCAGGAAAGTTTCCTGGCCTTGCATTCTAACAGAGTTCTCACACAGGGCAATTTATGGAGGGCTTTGTGAAAAGCAGTAGGCAATATTTGCTAATATGTTGTGCAAAAAGGGCAGAAATTAAATTTTATAGCTAATTCTTGAAGCTTCATCTGATAAAAGTGAGTGGTGTAACAGTGAAATGAAATTCGCTGAAGGGGACAGCGTGATGGTGTCCAGTTTGATCAAAGAAGAACATTTGATTTTCCAAAGAAGGCAAGAGCTGTCAGGCACCTTAGGGGGCCCTCCCTTGGGCTTACTTTTAGGAATCTTACTGAGAGTCAAATAACAATTAGTTCAAGCATTTCACGTAGGACTGGGTACTGAAGGGTTTTTGTTTGTTTGTTTGTTTTTAACATATTTTAAAATGTAGGTACCTGAGATTTGGAAAACCCACAGCATCTTCTTGAAGATCAAGAAGATCTGGATCAACAGAATTAAGGCTTTCCCCCAATATTCTCAGCAGAACAAAGAAATCTCCAACTTTCCAAAATATTCCAATTGGAAAGACCAACCATAAACAAGAAATATTACCTTTTTTGTTTCTTATCAAGAGCTTTTGGAGCACTGATTTGGAACATGTCATCTACAAAAGCTTTGAATTGCCGTATTTCAAATCAGAGATGATGTGGCTTTAAACAGTAACCCCACCAGCTAACAACAAGCTAATGCCAAAGCCAATGTCCACATAGAATGTTAAGGAACACTTGTAAGGTTGTAGTTTCACAACAGACAAGGAAGAATTAATGGCGAAACACACCTCCTAGTGAATAGATACATTATGCATCTCTATGCCATAGTTGATGCTGTCCATGCAGAGATGTAGACTGTTTGCAGTGCATAGCAACCTTTGTCTTTCTTTAGTGGCTTTTTCAGTCCAATGGCGCCACTTAAACCAAGTGTCACCATTACACTCACCTGTTTCACAATGAGGAACTCACGTGATCAGGACCTGCACATCAGTCCTCTTGCTTACTTTAGAAGGCAAAGAGTGACTGACAGCCCTCTCAGTGTAGAACACACTTGAAGGACACACCACAGCCCTCCAGCCTGTTTTCATGAGTGGGAGAGCTGTGGTCATCCCTCATGCACAGGGATAAATGAATCGAAATTCAAATGCCACCGGTTATGTTCCTAGTGCTCAAATAAGATGATATGCCCTTTAAAACACACAAAGATTTTCTGCTGTTTTGTGGCCATAAGCTGCAAGGAAGAAATAAATCAGCGTATTGTAGTCTGCAAACTATTCCTTAGTACTTCATGGATTTTAACATTTCAACTTGGAGTTAGCATTCCAACAATGATAAGGAAATAGAGTAAATATTAATATCCCTAGTGAGTTAATCTAATTGTCACCCTCATGTAAAGGAGCTTTTATGCAACTGCTGTATCTTGTGTCAAAAGAGATGGTGTAAAAAAAATTGTAATTCTGGATTTGGCAGTTTGTCAAGTACCTCGGATACAGGGCCTTTCTGACCTTTTTATTTTGGAGGTTCCAGATCCACATTATTTTGTGTTAGATACAAGTAGAAACAGTCGTTTAAGCACAGAAAAGCTAAGCAAACACACAGTTTACTCCAAAAGAAAGTTGATGGATGATGTGCCTAAAACTTCCATAATCGTTATCTACTTTTTAAAGTTATTACTAGCATATGGTGAGGCTGGAATGTCATTGAGGTTTGTGTCTGTCTCCCGTGTGTAGCCTAAATAAAATCAAGGTGCGAACAACGTTACATTCTTTCTGAAGTTCCAAGAGGAGGTAATGTTTCCTTGCCTTTCATCAGTTTTCAGAAGCCATGTTTGTGGTCACAGGGCTCTATCACCAAAGATGGCATGCTTGTCCAAGCCCTTTTCATGACATCATTTCTATTTTATTTTGTCTCCTTTTCCTACTTCTAGGGACCCTGGTGAGTACACTGGGCCAACATAAATAATCTAGGATTATCCCCTCATCTCAAGTTCAAGTGATTGTCAGATTTCTTCATCTACGACTTTCATTCCCTTTTGCCTAAGGCGGAACACATTGACAGGGCCCAAGAACTAGGGTACCAGCCCTTACAGGAGGAAAATAGAGCATTATTCTGTGTTCTTTTGACACCTTACCTTTGTTAGATATATGGTATCATTAAGCTTCTTTACCTTTATTGACTTGAACCTGTTGACAAAATGCCGTTCTACCCTTCTAATGGTACTTGTGTCTCCAACTCTCCATTCAATCCCATGAGGCCTAGCATCAGTCATAACCATCCTGCACTTCTGTAAACTGTTGCTGCAATTTCATAACTTTGTCTTTTGTGTCTGAGGCAAAGACAGCCCTCCTCCACCCTCAGAGGAAGCCAAAATATTTATTTGTTCTGCTCGCATTTTCTCGGTTCCATTTTATTTCCATAACATGGTTTCCTTACATAAACATTCATAATATAGTTTGCTTAGAGAAACATCATGGATATCATTAAATTTGTGATTTTTGTCTTCCATACGTCGGTAGCTCGCTAGAGGACAGAAACCGTCTAGATATCATCTTCACCTCTCCAGCATAAAGTAAGGCTTTCCACTTAAATAATGTACTTAGTAGAAAGGTCTGTTTTGTGAAAAGCGCCTTGATCTGTGTATCTTGTATTTGGTCCAGATCCATATCTGAGAATATTATTCATCCCTGGACCACATTTAAATGTACTCTATGCATTTATCACCCTAGGGATCAAGCTACATAATCCACTGTCTCATCCTCTCTGTGATTTTTTTTTTCCATTGTAGTAGAGACTCTGCAGAGTTCATTGGCAAACACAATGATAAATGAATCTGAGTGTTACAGGCAGCCCAGAGAATGCAAAGGGCTAGGGGGATAAGAACTAGCCAAGGAGAGGTGTCTTAGTTACTTTCCCATAGCTGAAACATAATACCTGAAAGCCACAATTTAACAGGAGTTTATTTTGGCTCATATTTCAGTCCATTGTTGGTTGACTTCAAGGCAGGGTGGAAGAGTATTATTCAGAACATGGCAGACCAAAAGCAGAGTGAGAAGAGAGGAATTGGGAGAGAGACCTCACAACCCTTCCTGGTCATGCACTCACAGACCTGCCTGTTTTGACATAGGTAGGACTTTATTGTTCATCACATGCCCTTAAATCATTTTTGCCTGTTGTTCTGTTGTAAAGCGCTTGATTTCTTTTTAATGCTAACCTTTTCAACAACCGAGATTTCTCTCCTCCAATTTTACTGGTCCTTCTTTCATGAGATACTTTTCAAGTGGGCTTTATGTTCCTAATTTTCAGTATACATCTGGCTAAAGTAGCAAGCTGTATTCATGCTATGGCCTGAACATTAGACTCCTTGAAATGTCCTTTATACCCTGAAGACCCGTTTCCCACACAGACTCAGGACAGAAGCAAAATGTAGACAGTTTTCTTTTGGCTGCTGGAGCACAACACATATAGCTTGGCGTCCAGTTGCCAACGGAGTTCTTATTCCCAACTAAAGCTGCCTGAGCCTAGCTTTTTCTGTATGCTTTTCTTTCTGGTTTCTAGTCTTCTGAACTCTTACTAGAATCTCCTATGGCTTACAGCATTCTTGGACTGCTTTTCTACTCAGCCATCTCCAAACTTTCCAATCTCTTCTAGTAAACCAGTTCTAAAGTCTTCTGACTCATATGGTCAGATAGCATCATAACAAGTCTTACTTCTCCTTACCACAATCTGTCTTAGTTATTTTTTCATCACTGAGACAAAATACATGACACTTGCAACAAGGAGAAAACATTCATTTTGGCTCACAGTTTATAGAGGCTTCAGTCCATAACGGCTAGCTCCTAGACAGGAGCACATAGGAGAGGGTCTTGGCAAAGGAGGGCTGAGCATCTCATGACAATCAGGAAACAGAGTGGGAAGGGACAATCCAGGGAAGAAGACATACCTTTCTTTCCAGATTATTCCCTTCACTGGGGTGACTTTTCTGACCAGCCCCACCTCCTCGAATCACGTTTAGCTATAAATGCCCCCATAATGTGATCACTTTTGAGAATCCCCACCCTTGAGCTCATGAGGCTTTAGGGGAACATCCAGATCAATAGCTTAACAGGAGGGGACAGAATAATTAAAAAAGAAAGAAAGAAAAGAAATCATAAATAAAGAGCTACTCCAGAAAATTCAAACCAAAAGTTAGAAGGAAGTATACTTATTCATAATCTTGGTTTATAGGGAATGAGAGGCAAGTCTTAACCAAATCAGGATGAAGAAAGTGAGGTAAATATTTCATCTGTTTCCCAGATGGACAAGTTAATATTAACATCTTACTCAGGAAATTCTATTGCTTTCTTGTAAAACGGATTTTAGCTATTTTAAAATCTTGATTTTATGCCATTTTGAGTGATGTTTGAAAGAATATGAAATAGGGATATGAAAGATAAGACTTTAATATTTACCTTAATGCACTGAGAAAATATTTATATTTTCCCCAAAACATTGAATTAGTACCAGCTGTATAATTTAAAATGAAAACTGAAAAACCTAGAGCCTACCACAAAAAATTATCATAAGTTTCAATGTGCAGTAACCAAGCCCAGAGGCCTTCTAAGCTCAAGGACTCACCAGGTGAGTGCGCAAGTTACAAGTTTGAGAAGCCAGGCTGCTTTGAGGCTTTTAGTGTTCAAGTAGAACTGTCAAAACAATGAAAGATTTTATTAAAATTAAAATGCTGCCTTAGATCATTCATTGTACCACTGACTAGATAGAATGCTCATAGACTTCAGAGCCCAAATAAGTGTATTCAAGTTCTATCACTTGTCATCTAATAACTTTGTCATGTAGGAAACTGACCTAGCCTGTGTTTTGAGAAAAGGTAATAATAATGCTATTTGCCTTGTGGGATTTGCAGAGAATTAAATAAAGTAAGACGCATAAGGCCTCAGAAGATTTTCTAGTCCATGTTTAGGACTATTTGAAGTTTAACTATAACCTTTTTAATTAATTATGAAAAGGATAGCCCAAAGTTTTGTGATATTTCTGTCATTTCACAATGAAGAAGTAACAGATAATGAGTGACTTACTGATTAAAATTTGTGTCATAACACCAATATACAGTGGTTTACTTAATAAAAACTTTTTTTAAAAAACTGAAACTGACATACCAGAAGAAGGAAGCCCTCAGTGGAAGTCCAGAATTTCAACTGCCACTCCCAGGCAAGAAAGTTAACTCTATTCATTTCTTCATTCTGTCAATCTGTTTATAAGTGTCTGTTTTATGCATGGTACTAGAAGTCCTTCAAGACTAAGACTCAAATCTACGAAGCTTTTGTGTAATCAGAATATAATATGATAGAACAATACATAATTATCCATAATACCAGCTTTTAGGAGCCATACTATGAGAGGTCTACATAGTTCAGGGTGGAAGAGAGTAAAAGAGTCTAACTGGATAGATTAGAAAATTAACCATGCAAGAAACGACATATGGATTGGGTCTCTCTGACGCAATGGGTAGAATTACAATAGGGGAATAGCAGGAAAGAATATTACAGAGAGAACAGGATGAACAAAAACAAGGAAGTGGGAAATATGATATTTCACAATTAGGATTTTTTTTTTAACTGTTCTGGGAAATACTTTAAAGTGTCCCACAAGGATACATAAATTACAATATGGCAGCATGTTTAACAATTTCATTAAAGAACCACTTGAGATAACTCTTCGTTGATTTCAGGTTGCTACTAGTACAAAGTAAAGTCAAAAAAGTGAATTAGGGTCAGAATTTAGTGGTTTTGAAATGATGAACTAAGAAGTTTTGTTTTATTCATAGGGTAGCAGCAACCATAGAAACTGTGTAAGACTTGAGAGGATATTAAGGCAGTTCTTGAAAAAGCAGTCAGGCAGCCGGCTTGAAGATGGATTAAATATGGAAGAGGAAGGGTGAGGTTAAATAGGGAAAGGGATTTAAAAAATGAAGGATGGCCTCATTGGCGGAAAGAAATCTAGACAGTGAATAAAAACACTCTGTGATAAGATTATGGCAATAAGAGCAGAAAGAGAGAGAAATATGTGAAAGAGAAGGATTAAAGCATTCAGAAAAAATGTTTTTCAATTAAAGTAGTAACAAAAGCTAATGTTACACAGAGTAAGAATGCTTACTTCAATTTGGTTTGTTTTCCTTTATGATTCATGCAAATTCTAAATTCGTGTTTCTAGAGGTAACCTCATCATTACCAGTATAACTGCCTCTGGCCGGGGGTGCAGGAGATAAGCGAAGGTAGACAGGCAATCAGACTCTCTCTTCATTTAGGCAGCAATGAGAGACTTCAGGGGAAACACAGATGTGTGCATGTAATAAATCTCAACAGAGCTGTCCCAGAGAGATTCACAGCCCAGGATTTGGACTAGAGAGATGAAAATAATTCAATTTGGCATTCTGCAGCTATAAAGAACCTTTCAACTGAGAATGTCTGAATATATTCAACTTTCAAATAGCTATGCTAATCAACCATCCACATTGTATAAAGAACAAATAACACAAAATAGCAGAAAAGTAGCCCAACTTTAATATGTGATATTGAAAAGTTTGTGATTATCATCATATGCATATAAAGATAAGGCAAACCTGGACGGACATTCCTTATTTTCCCAGCTAAAGAATTTTAGGAGGATCAGAGGATATTAAACAATGAGGCATGTTGATTAGTCAAGTGTCTAGTTATAATATTAATTCTATTATACTCATTTAAATTCAAATATTGTTCAAAATGGTAGGAATTCATAAATTGTCCACACTTGTAATTCAAAAAACAATTTTATGAAACTATTCAAATGACGCACAGTATCAGTGATCTCTTATCAGTCTAAACCTATATATCATGCTACCAATAGAAATTTTATCTCTTGTTGCATGGTACTCATATACCATTACAGCATTTTATTTAAAATGCTGAAGACAAATGATTTTTGTAACTAAGAGGTAAAAATTTATTGTTCTCTTTTAAAAATGATCTTTAGAAGGTTGTTTCTTTTATAATAAGATGCAACACTTAATAACTGTCAGATAGTCTCCCCAAAAATAACTAAATACATTTTCTCTTTCTAATGGATTCTATGATCTCTAGATTTCCCAAATTAACAATGATCAAAGTTATTCTAAGCTAATGTTTAAAATAAATTGAGAAACCATACAGTATGACAATCTTTGGGAGAAATCTTCAAATAGATGACAATTCCTCCTTTTTAGGGTATGGATTTTTTAGTGGGGGAAAATGACATATTTGGGGATTCATAGCAATTATGAATATGCCTAAGTTTTGAATATTTACATTTCAGTGAAACCCAGACATCAGAATTGTTTAAATTTGCTCTTCTCCTTTCCTTGATTCTTTGCCAACTGTCTTTCTGATGTGGAACAGAGAAAGAAATTGTCCTATCTGTTATAATGGAGAAAACCAATTGGTTCAATCAAATAATTTGTAAAGTCCAGTATTAAGTGAAAATGTGGAGGCCTTCGTTAACATGTTAGTAAGAAAGTCTAATAAAAGACACCAGAGCATTAAATAATATATGTGACTCTTCTAGATTGCGATCTATTTAACTGTACAAATTGTAGCTTTGTGACACCAACCTTGATAGCTAATCTGGCTTTTCCTGTCTTGAGATGGATGTGGGGATTAAAGCAAGGACTTTTCAAATGACTTATTGACCTTTAAGGAATGCATATGTATAGAGAAGTTTTACGTTCATAAAGGATTCAAAACATCCATTTGAAATATCCACTATAAATTTTTGTTTTATTTGAGTTGACAAGCTGCATTTGGTGTGAGAGAAAAAGAGACAGAAAGAGAGAGAAAGAGAGAGAGAAAGTACAATTAGAAAATTAAGAACAAAAGGCACATCATCATACATTGCAAATTTCATAGTTTATAAAGAAATGGAAATTTCTACTGAGACATTTCTGAAAACAAGTACAAACAATTACTGTTCTTTATTTGTACAAACCAACAATGTGACCTTCCTCTCTATATGCTAAATATTCATTCCTCTTAGAAAATGGTTCCATACTAGTTCATTCCCACAAAAACAAATATATTTTTCCAAAAAAAACTTTTAACTTGTTATGAAAAGAATTCCAATTAGAAAATCTAATACTTTGAATTAAAAGCATTTTCAAAAACAGAACAAAAGTTATTGTTGTGAGCTCAGAAAGAAATCCTGCCCAGTTGGAGAAGAACTGGAAGTTTATTTCCTGTTACACATAAAAGTAGCAATGAAGCCTGAATTCAAAGACAAAAGCTCAAAACTAGAACTCTGAGTGATGTTGTAAAACTAATCCCTCTGATGGATTGTCTTTGAGGATCTATAAATTTACAGTACTTTATTTTAAAAAAAGGTACTGGATTGTGTAAACCTATTCATTTTGTACAATTATTTCACTAAATGTTTATGCTAAAATCTTAACACTACTTTATGAAAATGAAATATATTGAGGGGAAATCTTTTTCAAAAAACAATACATTGCTTCCTTTATTGTCACCTTGGATTATGAGTTAGCTCATCATGAAAGACAGATGCGTTAGTCATCTTTTCATCACATTAACCAAATATTTGAGAAATCAATTTATGCAAAGATTTATTTTGGCTCACAAATTTCAGAAGTCTCAGTCTATGAATCTGGACTGACTCCATTACTTTCAACTTGTAGCAAGGCAGAAATATCACGGTGGACAGGTATGAGTGAGCAAAGCTGATCACCTCCAGGCAGCCAGGAAGCACACAAGAGGGCTTGCAGACAGAGGAAGGGCCAGATATCTTCCTGAAGGTAAGGACCTGGAAGGTCAGGAGAGGATCTACTCCCTCGGCTGGGTCTCATGGCTTGTCTCTGTCATCTCAGTGATTCCATCAAATTGTGGAGTTAGATTCTTCCTACCCAGTGACTCAAAAGCCTATTGGCAGTAAACACATCAGCGGATAAACTTGCTGATGAAGTTAGTTCTCTTGACACAGAGTTTTTGGGTACTTCATATTTAAGCATAGCAAAATCACTTCCTGAAAAAATAATTGGATTCAACCATTTGTAACTAGAGAAGAGTAAATGAGATCTGCACAATGATAAACAAATCAGGTATATGTTTCGTGTATAATATCAAAATGCAACCGTTCAAATATCCACTAACTTGGATTAGCAATGTGATACATTTACTTTAGAATGAATGCATTCTGAAAAGCCCCTGTATCAGGGATAGCGCCCAGATATAAAAAACCATCTGACAGCACAGAAAACAGAGGCAGATGAGACATTATCCAGAGTTTCATGAAGGGATTAATCCCATAGCCTCCCAACACAGACTTAGGTTCATGAGTTTGCCACTTTTCCTCCTCCACAAAACAAAACTGAGAGTCATGCAGGGTCATTATCAGAATTAGAGATAACATACCTATTGCTTCCAAATCATGGATTGATTTCCTATTCTAACAAATCAGGATTTATGTTACAACGGATGTGGTCTTAGCTCACTGAAGCGCAGTATATAAAATTCCAGGCACGTAAAAATACCCACTACCTATACCTGACTGTGGTGAGTTTTATGTTACTTTTTTCTGTTCCCAAATTTAGAAATCATATGCACTTCAACGTGACACTACACAATGGAGCTTTTCAAATTTATCAACTTCACACTCAAGTCCTAAGCTGAGTTGAAACATCAAAGATGAACATCCCCAGCTACATGGCCACAGGGAATGTATTTTATCCCCTTTCATGACCGTTATCTAGCAACTAATGTGTTGAGACGATAGGACTGATATGAAAGTTTTACGACTGATATGAAAGTTTTATGAGCAACGTTTGTTGGTAAACGTAGCTAGCAGAGGGTTAAAAATGGGTGGAAAAACTGAAAACTATGTGTTCTTTGAAACCAACAGACCGTGCAATCCATTTACTAGGTTTATAAATTTCACTGTTTGTTTGTTTATTTATTACCAAGTCTCAGTTTTATTGATAGAATGGGAATTCTAATAAAATCCACATAAACTTACTCATTTGTTGAAAATGTATATGCTTTTCATGGGTTAAAGATGTATATTACACACAAATGTCATAGAGTGCATGAGTATCCAAAGGGAATTATTGTGTACCTTCCACCCAAGAGGCTCTCTTATAGGCTCTGGGAATTGAGACCTAATTTATTTCAAGTTTTGGGCTGTGCCTTGCTCTGTTTCCATTTTCTCATCTTTGAGGTCAACAGCAAAATGTTGCCTACATCATAGAATTGCTATGAGGATTAAATGAGAAAATATTGGTAAGTGTTCAAATGGGCCAAGAGAATAAGGTTTCGCTGTTATTATCTATTGCCACGAAGCACTACATGGCCAGGGCACAGAACAGAGATTAGTGGACCAAAGTTTTAGGTCCAGTACTTACCATCTACATGCCTGCAGCCTATTTATTTAACTTTTCTGGGCTTCTGCTTACTCTTTGTAAGATGGGGTGTTGGGAGCCGTTGAAGCTGAATACACATGCAGGGCTATGGCATGGCCAAACTCAGAACAAAGAGATGCCTTCAAAGGGCAAGCTAGGCTACAGCTGAGGATACCTGGCTCCACCCCAATTAATCAGATAGAGACTGTAGCTGCAGGCATTTCATTTCTGTAGCGAAAGTCATCTGGAGACTTTCTCTTAAGATTACCACAGTCTCCTAAATTACCATAGTCTGTTACTTGGAAAAGTCCTTAAACATCTCCCAAGGTCCTGGTCGGGTTTCCTGCATTTTCTACTCTAACCCCTTTCTTGTTTGAAAACTAAACAAATATGGCTGCCTACAGATAGTCCTTGTCTTAGCCCCTAAAGTTGCAAACTCTGCTAGAGGGTTATGATCCTCCTGAGGCCCTAAAATCATACCACTTGTCTCATTTATTTGAACCTTTGCCATACACTAATTTGGGAGAGTGGGGATCTTGCTCAAGTCACTGATAATGGGGATAATAATATGCACCTCAGGATGGTTATGAGAGTCAAATATCTTGATATCTGTATAGTAATTGGTGTCTGATACAATGTAAATTCTATAAGTAGTTGCCAAGTGAAACCATTAAATAAAATTGTGCTTCCGTTCACATGAAGTCCTAGGAGTGGCAGAACTTATTTTTCCTGATAGACATCAGAGCAGTGGTTTCCTGTGGTGAATGGGGAAGGAGGTGTCACAGCAAAGGGGTAGGAAGTCTTGAAGTGAGAGCCATGTATGTGTCCTTATTGGAATGTGTTACACGGTGTTTGTCAATGCTCACCCAACTAGAAGCTTGAAGTGGGTGGATTTTACAGGTATATCAGTTACTAGTGAAAAGTGCTGGCCCCAGTAGCATTTAGTTATAGCTGAAATGACAAGAAAAGACATACACAGCTTCCACAAGATCTACAGGTGGCCATACTTTGGATGAGATTATACAGTGTGTGTGGTTAGGGGCAACAACTTTGAAATCTGTTGGAACAGAGTACGTACTAGGAAACTTATTAAGCATGCAATAAAAGAATAAACACTGCTCCTCTATAATGGATGGCATAAATGAGGAATGTGTCCTTGGGCTTATCACATTACTCTTCAGAGCACTGGTCTCCTCCTTTGTGAGTTATAAGAATCGGGTCATTCCTATGGTCTTTCACTTCTAAAATACTTTGGATCTATGATTTAGAAATACTATGATAATTAGTCGGAGATAGAACAAGAAGCATGTTTTTTTCAAACTTCTTTCAAACTTTTAATTTTCAGAATCAGTACCAATTAGGGACAACTTAAAGGAAGACAAAAGTAAGTAATTTTTCTTTGAGTCATCTCTCAGAAAACCTATGACATTAAAAGCTTTATTTGTAAATGGGTATTTTTAAGTTTTTCTTAAAACTGCTATTGTCTGTGAATATGACGCCTGATACACGGAGGTTTAATTTGCTTTGGGGGTCTTAAAAAAATAAACTGCACAGCAGTACCATTAGATGCCTCCATTTCCATTCGATGTAGCACTCATTATCAAAAGGTTAATACCAGAAATAAAGCTGGGCTCATGTGTTAGTGCTACATGATTGAGTGATGAAAGGTAAGCTAGTGCTTATACTAAAGACAACTTATTTTTGTTTGAAAAGTGTCAGGAGAAGCTCACTGTCCAAGTTTTTGGAGCCTTTGTGTTAACAACTTTTTGTCTATCACACACTTAATTCATATTTACACATCCACAATACCCTAAGATTTTCAAAAATCTATATAGGTATATACAAAGAAATTAGGTTTTTAAAATATCTATCATGAATTTCCTCCACTTTTGTTCAAAAGCTTTTATCCATCCCTGTTTGCAGGCGAGCTCTTTTAGAATTATGTAATACTAGTGTTTGCACAAATATTTGAGACAATTATGAAAAATGTGTCCCTTGGTATATCATTATAACCATAGCTTACTATTGTGTAATATAAATGAGAATTTTTGGAAGAATACGTTGCCATATATGAAACAATAAATACATACTAAGTACTCTTTTTTTCTTGGTAGTTCCAATTACCTCATTAATATTTGTTTAGATGCAGCAAGCAGAGAATATACTTTCTAACATCTGTTTGTTGAACAGGGTTTTCACTGAATCACAATTGGCCACTCGTAGCTGCAACAAAGAAAATTATAAGATTGTCTCTAAAGCACAAATGCTTTTTTCTTCTTTTTTGGCTGTTGTTTCCCAGTAGCGACTATGGTTCAGGAAAAAAAAAAGGTCGGGGGAGCGGATAAATATTAAGGAGAGTAGCACTGTAGTCTCCAGGCTGTGAATGTCACATATTCTGTGAATGGGAGATCATTTTGTTACTGGATAGCTAAACAACTGCTTATGTGATCGATAAAGAACATTATCTTAAATCATAGCATGAATTCCCAATATCATACATAAAATCAATAAAACACACAAAGAACAGGACTGAAATTTTCCACTAAAACATTGCCTGCTGCTTTGGAAAATAATATTTAGTAGGTTGGATTTTTTTTGTGTGTTGTTTTACTAATTATGAGCTCAGTGGCAGTTTATTCTGCAGTAAATCTGCTGGTGTGAGATTAAACCTGTTATTGAACAGAGTTTTGAATCTACTGCAAAGCACTCATCACTGCTGGAGAGTGCACATTGCTGTTATCTCATTTAAAAGTTGGCCAGCAAAGCAGCCCATTTGTTTAAAATGCAATTAAGCTGGTGTCTTGAAGAGAAATTAGCAAGGAGTACTTCATTTTGGAGGCATAAGAGGTCTGTTCGTAGACACATTAATCCTGCGATTTGGGATGTCGTTGTAATTTGGGACTCTGTTCTGAAGGGCTGTTTGGAACACACAAGCCCAAAAGGGGAAAGCTGGGTGAGGAGAAGGGTCAGCTCTGTTCTCCATCAAAAGGAACCGAGTACACGTCCTCACACCCTAAACCTTCAGCACAGCCTTGCATTTTGCATGCACCAATGGAAGAAATTAAAAAGCAAGCTAAAGAATGTTGCTGCTGAGCTGAATGAAAAAGGTCAGCCATTTTTCACATAAATGTACAAATGCTACAACCTGCTTTTAGAAGAAAATATACAGTAATTTCACTGCTGGGTAATTGTTTTAAAAATGCTCAGGCCTGAGTCTGTTTTAATTTCACGATGCAATGATTACTACAAAAACAATGGGTGAATATTTGTCATGAAATTTCCCAGAGCATCAGTTACGTGAAGCAGAAAACTTTTTTGTTTTTTCTCAAGCAGTTCACGTTGCGATTTCTTTTATGACTGCTGCTCCTAATTCCAGAAGAAAAGTGATGTTTTTGGAAGTATCTCCAAATACAGTATTTTAAAAATACACAGATTTTATTTCTCATAAAGTAAAGGAGCTTCACAACTATTATTTCTTCAGCTAAAAACATTAACAAACTATGGCAAGAAATTTTTTAAAAATGAAGCAGGGTTTGGAGGTAATCATGTAGATGATTCAAGCAAGAAACAATCTAAATGATGGTAATTGTTCACAAAAACAACAGATTGTTTGATCTCTCCAATATCAGGTGTTTGTTATCACTTCTGCTTGATGTTTTAGAAAGCGACTGCCATTTACGATATTTGGATGCTATAAAATTAAACAGATACCATTTCTCCCAAAGCCATCCTAAATTTTTTGGTCTATCTCCCCAAAGGGCGCAGAATAAACTGCTCATTTTCATGTTTCAATCAACCCTATATGCTGAAGAAGCACACAGTACAATTTCAGTTTTGCCGAGTTCTCAGTTGACTTAGATAGATATCACCGCAGCTTAATTCTGTAAGAGCCACAGTTCTTAAAATCAATTTTGATACAAATCTTTCTAACAGATATCCTTTGTTGCTCTGCCATTCTTCTCAGAATGTACCAATTTAATTTCACTGTTTCTAGTGAATCGGGGCGATCCTTATAAACATCAGTGAGGGTGAGAGGAATCACGGAGAAGGGGCAGAGAGAAGGCAGCTCAGCTTCTCAGGGGGGTATGTATAAGTGCCTCCAGCGGATTTAATAAACTCCTGCTCAAGATGCAGACATTGCAGCCACTTCAATAATATTTTATTCAAATTATCAGCTAACCTGTCTAAGCTCCTTGAAGGCAGGGATGTACCACATTCATCTCTGTCAGTCTAACTCTTTCCACGGATGGCTCTTGGGTCATTTTGCATATAATAAATGAATTTTTAACTGTAAAAATATGTGCTGTGCATTTTTCACTCCCAACTGCACTTTCCTCTGTTCTGCTAATTCTATTTCATCTCTCATTGCTATCATTCATTGGCTTTTTGTTTGTTTGCTTGTTTGTTTTTATCTCCTGAAAAGTCCTTTTGAGTTGGCCCTAGGCTTCCCAATCCCCATCTGCATTTGCTTTGGTGGCTACCATGTTATCTCATCCGGGAACTTGCTCCTCTGTGCTCGCTTTGGTTTGTCTCGCTGCAACAGAAACTGGAAGTTTGTTTCCCCAGTAGCTTTTTCTTAATTCAAAATATTACTGATTCTAAGTCTAATGTAGATCATCCACAAAATTGCAAATGCAATTTTTTAAAAGGCTGAAAATTATTTATTTGAACTTTACCTCGTTTTTATTTTTAAACAGTAATTAACACGAAAGCCAACTGAACTTCACTGTAAATATACCTCATATACTTTTTTGTACATTTTGAGTCCTTAACACTTTTCTGAGTTCTTCATGACCTTTATATATGACAAACATGAATTCCAAGTTGTTTTTTCTTGAAAATATGTTTTCAGCTTCATTTTTGAAAGTTTCATCCAGTTTACTTTAAGAAATTCAACATTTTTGAGTTGTGATATGGCTATATGGACATTATTTCTTGCTTTGCTTTCACACAGGTGATCAAAAACTATTGACAAATATTACCTGTTAGTTCTTCTTGTCCAGAATTTTCTAACTATTGCTCCACTGTGAACTTATTTTCATAAATGGTTTGTGTTCATAATTTGAATGGAGTTTTATCTAAATAACCAACTCTCTTCTGCTTTATTTATTGAATAAACTCTCCCACTACCCATAAATGTGTTATGCCTTCTTTATATGCATACATTATTAATGGACTGCTTGATGGTCACCTAGGAACCAACTTGTTTAAAAGGAAACAGCATAGTTACTTTGAGGCAGAAAAACAGGGGTACATGTGTCTAAACAGCAGAGAATTTTCAGTTCATGCTAAAATACTGTTGTGCCCCAAATACTGCACATGGCCTTTTGTGTGAATGTGTTTTTTTAAAAAATCTATATTAGCTGTATATATAAAATGCAATAAAACTGCTATGGCATCCAAAAATATTGCATTAAGAAAGAAGTTAGTGGACAGTCAAAAAATGGGTATTAAGTTGAACAAAATCTCTAAGTTACACAATAAGCTTTTAGTCCATACATACTGGGAATGTTTGTTATCAAAACTACAATTGCCTTGCATCCTACAAAGCCAGGAAAGATATTCATGATACATTTATCTGACAGATCTATATGAAAAAATTAATGATCTAAAAATATATCACTTAAAAATTTGAGGGAGATTTGAATGCACAGGTCCTCAATCTCATTGGTCATTAGAAAAATGCATATTTAAACATCAAAATATTGCTACTCTTTATCATAATAGCTAAAATAAGATGAATAGCAAGTATGTTTTGGTGAAAATACTAAGAAACTGAAAGTATCATACCTTTCAGGGAGTCTAAATGAGTATAAACTCTTGGAAGCTTATAGCGATAGCTGCTGTACCACTGTCATGCTTTACATCTCAGTGTTCCCCCAAAACCTTATGTGCTTATAGGAAAAGGTGAAAAGAGTGATCGGTTGGCAACATGACCTGAACAGGAAGGACACCACCCTTCTCCACTTCTCCCTTCACTCTCTCTGCGTCCTGTTATTCAGTGTCCTGGGAGCAGCTCTCCTCTGCCACGCTTCTCCACCATGGTACTGGCCTTGGAGCCAGCTGAAAATGTACTGAAATGGGAGCCAAAGTAAACATCTCCTGCTTTAAGTTGTGGATATCCTGTATGGTATCCCAACAGTGAGAAAGTTACTAAGATGATTCCAAAAATTACAATCTTAGGTAACCACTCATGAAAAAATGCATTTTCATGACCACCAACAGATATATTCTAGATTATTCCAAACTCTTCATCCTGGCCTTCAAGTAACAAGAGTGCAAATATCCAACAGCTCTACAGTGATAAGTTCTCCATTGAATACTCAGAAAAAAGAGTACTGCATAGCAGATTTTCTAAACATCAGCAAGCATTAGAATCCCGTGGATGGGTAGGATGGTGCAATCGCTTTTGTCCCCTTGAAGAGTCATGAATGACACTGTGACAACAAAAGATAGATGAAAAAGAAAAGCATGTCAAGTTTATTTAGTCAGAATTTTATATAATGTGAGAATCTTCAGACGTGGAGTGCCAAAGACTCATAAAAATATTTGCTTTTGTGCTTAGATTCAAGGACGTATGGCAGCCAGCTAGAAATATGAATGGAACAAAGGGTATGATGTAATGAGAACGGATTGTGAAGGTGAAAACTAGCAAGACATGTGCGGGTCCTTCTCGGTCTCTCTGTGTCACACGCCTTCATTTCAGGTGTGGGCAGGATCCTCCCTGATATAATATCGGACAAGGAATGTCAGAGAATTTCTTTATGAAAAGCAGAGAAGTAGAGTTTATGCTTCTAGTTTCCATGACTTTCCTCAAGGAAAAGACTTCTGGATTCTGTGAATTCAGATGGGAAGAAAGGAAAAAGAAGACAGAAGATGGTCTGAGGGTCCTTCTGAGCTCCTGCTGATGATACTCAGTTTAAAGCACTCTGTATGGCAAAGCACCATGCTTTTGAGATATTGTTTTCTGAGCCCCAACATGATGAAATGTATTTTGCTATTCTTCACCCGCAGAAATTCTAATATCTACCGTTGAGATAGGTGCTCAAGAATTCATGCAGCAATTTGCAGTTCTAACACCCTCCTATGATGCTGATAAATGATGACTTGTAGATACCCATTCTGAAATATATTAGACATAGTAATAAGAGCAGCCAATCTATAGCTGTCATGAAAACATGCATGAATCCCATAAAACTGATGTTGAATAGAAGGCACCAGACAGCAATATATTTTTTAAAAAATATAATGTAGTCACAGCAGTGGTTGTACACGTGGAAGGGTAATTGTACCAGGAGACCAAAGGAGTCCTTCAGAAGTGCTGGCTCTGCTATGTTTCTTGACCTAACTGTTCATTTTATACATACAATTAATATTTATAACATGTATACACATTGCATACACATTGCATAAGTGTGGACAACTTGATAAAAACTTGAATATGAAATATAAGAATTCCAAATACTTCACACATGTCTCCCAGATTAAACGGGAAGATCATGACATTGATGAATTCTAGTTCAAAATGCATTTTCAGGTAATCAAAGGTCAGATTTTAAAGTTCAGCAAAGCATTTCTAGCTATGACGAAGAATGCAGTGAGAGCCGCATGGCAGCTGCCTGTCTAAGCACCGGGTTAACAAGAGACCCGCAGAGGCCAGGGGACACGGGGCTGATTCGGCCTGCTGTCCTCAGTGTGCTCTACCATCCTGGCAAGCTGCTGGGCTGTGAGGACGAGCCAGGTGGCAGCCTCCTACAGCAGGTTCACTGCGAGAGAATAACTGAAGGAAGGCAAGAAGGAAACAAGACAGTTGTTATCAGAATGAAGAAGAAACATGCCTTCCTGCTGAGGGAGGATGACAGGAAGGCCCTTGATCAAGCGTGAGTGAACTCAAGCCTGGGTCTCACAGACAGGAGTAAGGGGGACCCGTTTCATTACTCCCGATCCTTTTCCTTAGTGAGTAAGCCTTAATACAGCCCCAAACCAGACTCTAGACTTTACTGCCCTTTACACTGGGCTGCTGCTCTTGTTTTTCTCCCAGGGTCATTCTTCTTCCAAGCCAGGTTAACAAGACAAAAGTGGATCTTTTACAAGGGGATCTTATCACTAGGGGACCACACAAGCCTCCTGACTCCCCCATTCCTCTGCCCCATCCCCCTGGTACTCTGCTCTTCACTGGCCTGAATGTGAAGAAGCCACCTTGGAGCTATGGCACTGTGTTTTCCCTCCTCTGCGGTCTTCTCTGGGCGCCTTTCATTTATTTCTTCAAAGATGGCTTTGTAACAGATCTGACAGTTAAAATGGGATAACCTGTGAAAGGAGCGCTCGACTGCATGTCTCAAACTTCCAAAACACTGATACGCAGCTTTTACTTAAGGAGAAAATATTTGGGGGAACCCCTCCGAGATGGATGGCACTGTGTGCTCCTTTTCTGTGGATTTATGTGAGGAGTGATGTTTATCAGCATTTCATGCAAGAACATTAGCCCTTCTCAGTTATTGAAAACAAGGGGGAGTAGAGGAAAAGCACAAAAGAAATAATAATTTTAAATAATTGTAATTATCAGTGTCATGTGCTGATGTTTGGAAAGCCAAATAGCAGATCTACTGACAACAGATTAAAATGAGAAAGAGCTAGAGTTATGCATAACTATAAATTATTTAACAATAACCTAATTACCATACTAATATCTGACCTAAGTATTATACTGGATGTTATGGAAGATGACAGAACTAAAAAAAAATGAGTAAGTAAAAGACAGAAGCCCTTTCCTCAATGATTTTCCAGCCTATCAACCAGAACATAAAAGAAAAAGAGACCAAAGATTAAGAGAAAACAGAGAAAAACATTACATCTACATTGAAAACATCACTTAACTGAATTTTCTAGAAATGAGAGTGCTTTGGACTGTTCAATTCTATCATTTAAGAATGAAATTTTCTTAATTGTAAATTAATCTGTGATGACTTTTTTCAGCATTTCATAGCCATTTCTTCTCTTTTTCTTTAACTGCTAAAATATTGTAAAAATTTTTGGAAATAAGGTACATTTTATTTCTTTCATTTGATTTCTTACTTTATGCAACTCTAAGTTTTATTTAATTATAAAGATATATGCAAAAATAAAAATTGTTTAACATGGAAAATGAAGGAAAGGGAGACTGAGGCAAAGATTAATGATATAGAATCAGGGATAATATATCAACTGAAATCAGTTGCAACAAATATAGATTTGGAGAAATGTGAGCTAAAAATTTGGTCTCTGCTTCCTAGAAGCCTATTCAAAAAGGAAAATGCAACATGCATTTCACATCCCATTTGCTCTTTTCAGAAATGAATCTAACCACATTTTACTTTTTCAGCCTACTTAAAATCAATAATGATTTCCTTTGTTTACTTTCACTGCTTCTTACCCAATCTCAGAAATATTTCAAATATCTTATTATAAGATCCAAAGATAAAATTCAATTCTTTTTGACAGCACCTATAAAAGCTCCAATTTAATATTTTTGGAAGACAAGCATTCCATGTTTCTTACCTATTAAACTCTAAATTGTGAAGTTACAATGTATTCATCAGTGTGAAGAGTACCTGCCATAAAAATTAACGCAAAACACATAAAAATTTAGTCAAAGTATATTAAAAGAATGAGCAAGGAAGAAGCACTTTCAAAAAGCAAATTACCAAAACTGATGAAAATGCCCTTACTAGATAATCACAGAAAGAGTATGTGATATGAGAAATATTGCCTTTAACAGTCTCATTACAATTAAATGCAGGTTGGGATATTTATTCTTGACTAGTCTCAATGTAAACTAGGAAACTACTAAAGAATAGGTTTATAATGTAAGTTTGATAGGAATCCAAAATGCTCTGAAAATTGGGCAGACTAAACAATTTAAATTTTTCAGTTAATCCATCACACATATTTAATACAACCAAGTATAAAATAGAAGAAAAGTTGGAAGTATAATTGTTTAAAAAACTAATAAACAGGAGAGCTATAACAATCAGTCAAACTGAGGAAAAGCTGACATCTGCTTATGAAATCTGGGGACCCAATGAATTCATTAGCCAAATGAGAATTGTTTTATGTTTTGGGTATGTGGATATTATTACAGTATTTATATGCATGTATGAAAATGTCACAAGGAAGTCAATTATTCAGTAAAATTAATATGCTCTACATTAAACAAAAAAATCCTCCACAGGAGCCCACATGTTAAAAATTTGGTTACTAGCCTGTGATGCCAATGAGAGATAGTGGAACCTTTAAGACCCAGAGACTAGTAGAAGGAAGTTAGCTCATCAGGGATGTGCCTTTGAAGGGAGTAATGGGAGGCTGACCCTTCTTTCCTCTATTTGCTATTCGGCAGTCACGAAGAGAACAGACCTCCTCCTTTCCTGTTGCTTCCTTTCACAATATTCTACCTCATAATAGATCAAAAGTAAAGAGACCAAAAGATCGCAGACTGGATCCTCTGAAACTGTGAGTCAAAACCTTTCCTCCTTTAAATTGCTTATCTCAGGTATTTGGTCATAGCAATGGTGAGCTCTCTAACACAAGTTAGAAGTGCTGCTACAATATTAGTGGTAGACAATTGAAATGTACAATCTTTGCATGACTCAAACTCTTCTCCTTTCCTCTCATTGCCTTCTTTTTTATCAGTCTGTCCTTGGGACAGTCTAGAGAGCCTTTCCCTGACTGGATTTAAAACATATTTTTGGATGGTTCTGAGAAAAGGGCTTTTCACATATTTTTCTAAAAATATGTCTGCTGAGATGCTTACAAGTGTACTCCAGAAAATTAAAAGGCATGAACTTTCAGAAGTCTTTTTATGATGTTCCAGATCTAAGACTACTGGCAATCAACAAAACTATGTAAAAAATAAATACACAGAATAAGGCATTCATCAGAAGAGTTGGCATTGCAACGGAGATCAATAGCTGCCAGGAAAATAAATAGGTTTATTTATGTGTTGTAGGAAAAACCTTCTGGATTCTTTCAACTTAGTGATAAAGAGTGAAGGAAGGGGAGATGTCACAGAATAAGAATTGTTTTACTCATGTGAATGTAGCATGATATATTATTGAGATACTAATCTTTGTGCATAAGTGCTTTGTTTGATAAGAATATTTCTCTTCCCGGGATATTGGCAGACACAGGAAGAGGAGTTACAGCTGTGTGGGATAGAAAGCTATAACTAAACAATTAGTAGAATGAGTGACAAGCAGTGTCCTGTAATCTTGATTCTCCAACAAGAAAGAGAACATGAATGTATATATCCAGCAAGTACTTTCCTGAAGATAACAGTATGTCACTGTTCAGGGCCTGATGTGCCTTTTCCAGGCAAGCAGTAGGAACGTCAGTGAGCCTCCGTTCAGAGCCCTTGATTTTGGTTAGGTCTTCATCTAGCGTAGGCTACTCCCATTACTAGATGTCAAGTAAAATAGTCTGAACAAGTAAATAAATGTCAAGAGAGGAGGGGAGCATGGCCATACCTTTTGTGCAGTACACCATCTGGTTTAGTAGAAAACCAAAATGAAACGCACTTTGCATAAATCCAGAGTCTGAAATCACAATAAGCATAGTGAGCTCTGGCTAGTTCAGAGACATCAAACCCAGAAGTACTGACGTCACTTTCGAAGTTTTTAACTTCATCCGGAAGATTGTTAGTTCTCTACACATGAGTTTACCAGCTTTTGAAGTTGTCTAAGACTGGAAATTCTCTTGATAACAGTACCAGAGAACTCATAAGATCACAGACAAGGGTGCAGCTTCCTGGTCCACTAAAGCCGAGATTTGGGTTGCCATCCTCTATGCAAACTGTCCATGCAGAGATCAGGAGAGTGGCCAGGATGCAAAGGAAATGTCTCTGCTCTTCAGTAACAATGAAATTCTTGGAAATTTAGACAATCCCACACGGATGCAGGAAATCTCAGAATGAGGTGAGTGATGCTTCACATCTTGCCTGTACTGAAGAGGAGACCCTCAGAGCCAGATATTCTGAGGGCTCAAGTGTTAGAGAAACCAACTACACCAGAAGCCTTGAGGATTCAAGCATCTTTCTGAAAACAGTGCAAATGTTTTCATATGTAAAGTAATTAGAGGTAAAATTAGTCTAGTTCTTTCCCACATCAGAGGAGAGTCGAAAGATGTATCCAGGCCAAACAGCTCCAAGGTATAGGAAACAAAGAACAAAAAAAGAATCAAAGTAAAGTTTGTCAGTAATTAATTAATATCGTAGTGTAAGATAGGAAAATACTTAATTTTGCTAGTGTTTGTGTTTTTAATTAATTGCTAAACTGAGGCTTCTAATTAGAATATAGATTATGATATTATGTTACTTTAATAAAATGTTATTGCTTGACTTAAAACTCTTAAGATGTTTCTTTATTTTCAGGATAAAGATAATATCCTCCTGAGCAGTCTCCTTGTCCTAGTTCCTCCCTCACCCTGTATCCACCCTGCACCCCATCTCCCTCAATTAAACAGTTGGAACGAGCTATTCAAGTGGGAACTATAGCATTACAGTGTTCCTCTAGCTGCTAAAATCTTAATATGCTCAAAATAAAAGTCTTGCAGTGGCCTGGAAGTTTCTGTACTGGATATATACCAGCTCTGATTTATCTCCCATTAGTCTCTTCTTCATTACTTAATTTATATGGACCAACTTGCTGTCATTAAGCACTTTAATATCCTGTCACCCCAAGGCCTTTGCACTTGCTTCCTTTTCTCTCTGCTTGATCTTCCCATGGATACTTTCTTGGCTTGCTTCCTCCAACTTACTTTGTTTTGCTCAAATACCACATGAATAAAGCCATCACTTTGCATCAGATGCAAAGAGAAATCAAATTCCATCCTCATGCTTTTGTGTTTCCTTTATTTATTTCATTGTTCTCCCCAATATTTAATCATAATTGATCTGCCAGAAATGGACCATATTTTTTTTTCTCACTACCAAATTGATTGTTTCTTTCCACTGTGCAAATACCCTAAAGAGTTCCTTGCTTTGTCTTTGTCCTCCTGATGAAGATTACTGGAGACTGGACAATTTATAAAGAACAAGTGTGTATTCTCATATAGCTCAGAGGCTGAGAAACCCAAGATCACTGGGCCTGCAGATAGGGCCCAGTCTCTGTTTTCAAGGTGACACCTCACTGCTGTATTCTCCAGAGAGGAGAAAGTTATGTCCCCTAAAACCAGAAAGTAAAGCGGGCAATATAGTGGAAGTTGGGGTTGATCTCACCCTTTTATGATGGCAATGATCACATACAAGAGGGCACCACTCCCATGGCCTGGTCACAGCTTCAAGATCTGACACTTTAATACTGTTAAAATGACAGTGACATTTCAACCTCAGGTTTAGAAAGTAGAAGCACTGTAGTAGCCTTTAATGGGTATTTGCTAAAAGCAGAAGTAAAATCTATACTGGGATCTGCTAAGTATGCACAGGTTACTATCTAAAGCTCCATTCATATTTCATGATTCTCATTTTCAGCTTTTATCTGGATTCTTTAAAGTGCTTGGAACATACTATTCTCTTTTTGACGTTGAGCTTTCTGTCTATTGTTTTCTCTATGGTTAGCTGTTTCCTCCCTTTCTTCCTTACTTATCTTTTAGGGCTAAATCTATTTGTTAACCTACCAGGCAGTCTTTTCATGACCAACTTCTTGTTTGTGCTCTACACAGAACTTAACTCACTTGCTATCCCCGTTAACGGAGTATCTTTGAACTTATTCTCCAAGTGCTTGCTCTTTGTAATAAACTCCAAATTCTGGGAGATTCTGACTTGTTTGCCAATGTATGTTCAAAAATTAGCAAGTGATTACCCTGTCATGGCAGGGACATGAGAAATAGTACTGAATGAATAAATGAAGACAATGTATTTTTATAGAAAATAATGTATGCTTCATAAGTGACTGTTGTCTGTTTTCATCATACATTCTTGGTTAAACAGAGTTGGTTATTCCTCTTTCTCTTTAACTGTGGCAATAACTAGCGAGCATCATTTCTAGCACTTCTGGGGACCAGATGCTCAAATATAATCCTATAGAACAGACTCAACTTTCTAAACAACAAATACTAACTTCATTTATTAGGGAAACATGATCATTCTTTCAGTTGTTAGAGATTCTTCTCCATATCTACAGAAACTTGGAGTTACTAGGAATTACTGAAGTTAAAATGGAAGAACACATTCATGGGGGCCATTATCTAGGAACAATCTCCAAATGCTGGTGGCTGATTTTCAAGACTTCTCGTTGGGAGACATCACCTTGAATTGCCCATTGTTCTTGGTCTTATAGGTATAAAAACAGGATTTGATGAGTAAGTGCAGAAATATGTACTGGACTAGAAAGCATGATTATTAATTTATATGTGGGAATTGTTTAGTTTTGGGGGCTGAAGTCCTTATATCCCTTGTTGAGAGCTATAGTTCATCATGCGTGTATCTGGCAAGAGGAATTAAATCAGAGGACGTTGCTGTAATTCTAGGAAGGCAGATCATGGTTAAGGCTTTGAGGGAGAAGGTCACTCAGACCTTAGGAGGCCTGGTGACCAGGAGGATGTCCATGACCTCCTCACTCTCCCTGTTAGACTCTGCAGCCAGTTCCATCCTATAAAGCCACATTCCTACATGGCTGCTCCCTTTGCATGATATATGTTCACTGTGGTTGTGTTGGTGCCACTAATTAAGCATTTTCTGATATATTCCCATGAAACAGGGAAACATTTTGCTAAGTGTTGTTTTCAGAGGCATTTAATCCTCACAGGGCAACCTTATTTCCCTTTCTCTAAGCACTTAGGAAGTCTTTGTGACTCAAGTCTAAGGATTTGGAACTATGTGGAAATAAATTATGCATACACCCTCATAGGCCAATGGGAATGTATATAACTCATGAGATACCACAGGGATATTTCTCGAAGTTATTGTTCTGTATGAACATTTTCTTTCTGTAATGGGAAAAACTTCTCAGAAGCCTCCCTATTCATTCTAAATAATGTCTGGCAGGAAACCTAGGTTATGGCCAGAAGAGCAGAGGTAGAGATGCAAACCAAAATCAAATGTTGTACCTCAGTGGACATATTCAGCTCTTTTTCCTAGAAGAGGGACTCTTATTGATCCCTTGTGATGGGAAATGATGAAGTAGTGAAGTGTGAGAGTGTGTATATGTGTGAATGAGTGTGTGTGTGTGTGTGTGTGTGTTGTGTGATCATCTCTGCTGACAGTTGAGTCAGAGTATCACCTCCTCTCTCCATTGTCATAATGACAATCTGAATGAAAATAACACCTGACCCCAAATTATATCCTGTTTCAGATGACCCTCATGAATAATAAATACTGAAGTCTCTTCCTGTCAGTAGAGAAGGGGGACCAGCTGCCCTGAGAGTAGATTTGACCAAGAAAATAGTGCTCCCAGTCCTCCCACAGTATCCCTAGTTTCTCTCTCTTCGACATAAATGCTTTCAGAAGCAGGCTAAGAGACACCATACCATGCCTTGTTCTCTCCCCTTCCACAGGGACAGTGGCAGACTAGGGGATTTTAAAGACTATGTGGCACCTCCTGACTCATACTAAATAGCTCTCAGCTGAGACTGCCAATGGATAAAAGCTGCCTTTAGAATTGGCCCTTCGATGAAGAATTTTGGAATTCTTAGGATTATAACCCTTCAGCTAGATCCCATTATATTCCACTTCTGCCTTGGAACTACAGGGAACTAGAGAGAAAGCCTTTCTGGAGAGAAAGGAGGGGGAAGTTTTCTTTGGAGGGAAGGGAAATGACTAAATAGTCTATCTTTGCACAGGAAAAAAAATCTAAGCTTTTCTTTTCTCTTTTTCCAGAGGTTTCTAGGAAATGAACACAGCTTACAGGGGGAAAGTTCAGATGCTGCTGTGACTGAGAACTTGGCTGTGACAGCAGCCTCTCCGTGATGCAGGTATGGAAGATCACGCTGTCCTGCACCAGAAAAGCTTAGGCCAGACTCTGAGCGGTAAGATCAGGCTGTCAGCAATTAGCCAGTGTCAGGTGCTGTCTCGCTGTGCCTCTCAAAGTAACCTTTAATAAATTTTCATCTGTGGCTATAAGCCCTTTACTTCCATTTTCTCCCTATTTACCATTTTATTCAGCATTTGCCTGTATTCAATCTTCAGAGAGTTTAATAGTCACTAATTGGGTAATTGTCACATTACTGCAAGGTAATTCACTACTGG
>PVJX010004997.1:0-89104 GCA_004027295.1 Dolichotis patagonum
AAGATTGGCTATGTTATTTAGTATGAGCTCTCCACATGCAAAGATAAGGACAACCATGTGGAAGAAAACAAGAGACAATATGACAGATAGTGAAGATCTCTGGTTGTCTAGCTTTGAAATTTATGCTTTCTTATGTCCCATTCTGTTCTGTTTTGTTGTGTTTAATTTTACTCCCTTTTAAAATAAAATTTAAAAAATTTTTTAAAAATTAAAAAAAAAAAAAGAAAAGGGCACATAGACTGGATAGAATATACGAAAGACGGCTGCTGCCATTCTTGCTGCTGCTGCTTCTGCTTTGCTGCCTTCTGCCTGGCATGAACTATTTCTTCTTTGTGATACCTGTCTGCCATGCCACCCTACACTGGTGCCAGCCAGCTAAGGACTGAAACCTCCACAGACTATGAGCCAAATAAACCACTCCTCTTTTAACTTTGAGCACTGGGTATTTTTCTCTCCACAATGAGAAAAGTAATTAAGATAAAATGAAAAGACAGTTTAAGGAATAACTAAATTGTCTTAAACCTCTGTGGCATGTCTGTACCCTGCTGGAAGAATATCAGCATTCACACAGTGATGACGCGGGCAGGACGGAGCTGCAGCTCAGAGCTATACCACTGTAGTGACGCAAAATCATTCTCAAGGCTGGTGCTGCTTTCACTTTTCCCAAAGACAGTATCATCTTTAATCCACCATGAAAACAGGAGTGGCCAAAAGTATTGAGGCAGCTTTCAACAGTCAGTCAAATTCTGCTTTTTAATTTTTAGATGAATTTAGGTTAGAAAAACTGACAATGCTGCCATCCGCTTTGGGAACCTCTCTTTGGTAAAACTGACCTTTAGCCCTGTGCCTTCTACAAAAGAAGTGCAGCAGACAGGCATGTGACAGGTTAAGACAGTCGGAACAGCATGTGGATAGAATAGAAACAATTCCTTAAAACACTGTCCTATATTATTATCACATACTTTTTAAATCTGGAAGAGAACTATATTATCACAAGATTATACAAAATGTTTGCTGGGTGTTACAGTACACATCTGTAACCCCAGCATTTCGAAGGCTGAGGCAGGAGGATTGCTGTGAGTTCGATGCCAGCCTGGGATACACAGTGAGTTCAAGATCAGCCTAAACTACATAGCAAGATCCTGTCTCAAAACACCAAAAGGAAAAAAAGAAAAACAATTTCTAAATATATATGGAATACCAAAAAGCACTTTAAAGTCACAAGATTATAAATACAAACATGTATTCTCATATTCTGAAAAATAATATTCTCAGAAATAACTGCACAGAAAATATATTTAGTTACAACTGGATAATTTTTGGAATGTAAAAGCTAGGTTTCATTAATATATTATAAATGGCAGAACTATACAATTACAGATCAGATGAGCAAACTTCAAAATAGGATGAAACTTGCCAGGCATGGTGGTGCACACCTGTAATCCCAGCACTCAGGAGACTGTGGCAGTTGGGGCCAGCCTGGGCTACAAAATGAGTTCAAGGCCAGCCTGAACTGCATAGTAAAACCTTGTCTCAAAAAGACAAAAAAAAAAAAAAAAAAAGTATGAAACTTTTGATCTACTGTATTAATTATGGAGTTTTCTGTATGGTTTTTAAAAACTGTTAAGGCAAGAACTGTCAAATGCTATAGAATTAAATAAGAACTGATCTTTTAAAAAACACCATTTCCAGTCAGGTAATGACTGTGCTCTGGGAAGGCAGGATTATATATTTTATTTACTTCATCCCCAGCACTATGCCACATGTAGGCACCTTGAAGTTACTCAAGGGCATGTTCAGTAAGGTATAAGCTGTCAGACAAGTGAATAAATGAGGAAGCAAGCCAATGCGGTACTGTGATTCAAACTCAAATCCTGATTTACCACTTGCAGCAAAACAAATCACTTAACATTGTCAGCTGTTTCAGTCACATGTGAAAACCCGACTCTTTGTGCATCAAACACAGTGGATAAGGATGGTCAATGCACAGTACAATGTCATAAATGAATCACAGCCCTCTCAATCACGAAGCACACGTGGTCTAAGAAAGCCCCCAACAGAAGGGTCACTGACAGGCATATAGCTTTCTGCTAGAAGTGTGCAACCCTACATTTCTTTTGAGACATTACATTACTCAGTGCTAAGACACTGTGAACTGTAAAGTACTAGATACATTTAGCGTTCTTTGCCTTTTCTTTTCTTTCTGCTGAATCAGAAAAGGAAAAGGAAAAAATCCTAAAAGGAAATTGCTCAGTTATCTGATGATAGACGTTAACTTTCTAAAACATAATCAATGGAACTAATAATGTATTAGCTATGTCTGATGTCTCAAACACTATTGGAGTCACAATCATACCATATAAAAATTTTGTATTTGATACCTGAATAAAAACAAGACACATTGCTAATCAAATATAATTTAAGAATACACTCAATACTGACAGTTTTAACATAACACATTAAGAATTCTTTTGCTTACACTTTCAGATGCAGTGGGATTTTCTAACAGAGGCTGATAATTTCTAGCAGAAGGTAAATCTGATGAACCTAGCAAAGCAAAGAAACCAATATTAGAGTTTTTTAAAACAGAATCTTTACCTTTAGAAACTACATGAACATGATTCAAGAACTACACATCTGCACTAATTTGAAACCCAACACAAGACACTTTAGATGCAAATAATTTAAGAAAATGTATTTAAATATATGCCAATGAAGTTTTTCAATTGATATTCTGAAAAAAATAAGGGTCAGTATTGAGCAAAGGAAGCTAAGTGTAAAATGTTTTAAAATATACCAGTTCACAAGTTGCAGGTGGTGGTAATGCCTGTAATCAGAAGGATAACTGCGAGTTCCAGGCCAGCCTGTGCTGCACAGTGAGTTCAAGGCCAGCCTGAACTACAGAGTGAGATCCTGTCTCAAAAAACAATCAAAGCAAACATATATATATATATATATATATATATATATAGTCAGCTCACTATTGGATATGGACAAACTACAGAATTCATAAGGAAAAAATACGATATAAACACCTACTGTAACAGCAGGTATATTATAGTTTCACTGTTGCACCACCAAAAAAAAAAAAAACAAATAAAAGCATTTTGCTGTTTTTGAACATATATTCGTTAATTTGATCCTTCAAACAGTAAAGGCAGTAATAACGTATGTTATCTTCATTTTCACTGAGCTCCGGTGGGATAAGTGAACCGGAATATAGAAACCACCAAAGGATTTAAATTGTGCTTTTCTGCTATCCAAAATGGATAGCCCTATCCAAAAATGCAGAGCACTTGGTAAAAAAACACGACCATAAACCATATTATGACTAACTATATTATACAAGGTAGGTGTACCATCATAAGTGTGAACAAGCACAAAGTGCAAAAAACACAGAAAGCACAAAAGAAAAATGGAAATTTCAGTCAATCCATTCCAACATTTTGTAGCCTGTGCAGAGCCATTTTCCCAGGACCAGTTTCAAACGTCTATGTAAACCGGACTCATATCTCACACTTATTTGGGAATTTAAACGTTAAGAATCTTCTAATTTGAAGTGCAAACAAGAATCAAAGATTTACAAAAATAAAAACTGGCTGAAAAGCGGCAGTGCATAGAATCACATACCAGGTAATGTTCCGCTGACGCTCGTCCCCATTCGAGCGGGAAGACGTCTATTTGCAGGCAGCGCTGGAGGAACACAGGGCAGCTCATCCTTCAGCACAGCCAAATTATTTTCCTGATTCGGAGAAACGACCTCACGAAGTCTCCTCGCTGGCCTTTTAAGCCTAGTTTTCTTTTCTAGGCTAACTTCAGAGCCTTTCATACTGTGAGTAACAATTTCTTCTGGGTCTCTAAGACTTCAGAACGAAAGATTCATCTCTTCGAGGGCCAAGGGAGTAGAAAAGCAAGAACAGGAAGGAACACGATAAAGAATACGGGAGTTCCACAAAAGCTGGAAATTTAAATTTTGGTATTTAACCCAGGACTAAAGACGTCCAGGTCAATTTCGCCATTAATCCTACTGAGTCGAAATCTGCAAGTAAGGACAGCAGAAAAACGGCCACTGAAGCAACAATAACAATGCGCTCTTGCAAGCGAGGGCCGGCAGCGCTGAACCAGCAGACGTGGAGGCGGGCTGAAATTCTGTTGAGAAGACGTAGTCAAGCAGGTAGAATCGAAATGCTGTTTTTAAAACATCACCTAAATCAAAATAGTTTCTTCATCCACAGAGGCTTACACATGGCTTAAGAGTCAACCGTCGAACACTCACAATCACTCCGTAGCGTCTCCAGAGAGCCGGACAAGCGCGCCACCACCGGTCTCCTCAGACTACAGCTTTCACAGCCCGCGGCTAACGCCTACTTCCCTAAAGCCCGCCCTTGAGACCCAACACGCATGCGTGCGCAGAAAGGCACCCCAAACATCCAACTAAATAGCAGATACTCTGTGGCGCTCTTCCATTCCTCTCCGGGTGGAAACAAACGCCCGAAGTAAAATGCTTTAGACAAATGTGGATTTTTTACTTTAAAGGCAGCACATCGCTCTACAAGACTGAAACACTGGATAAAATTCGAAGGAGTCATCGAGAACTGCAGAGCGCCCAATCTGACTGGTAATACTACTTGCGTTTATTAGGGACTAATTAAACTGTAGCTCCAGAAGACCGTTAGGTACGTGGGATTAAGTAAAGTAGGCTTCCAAACAATTTCGACAGATTCGCCTCTTTTTCGAAGAGGAAGTTGGGTAGAGAGTGTTGTCTAAGCAAAAAATGAGAGACATTAATTCTTAGGAAATGTTTTAATTCACCTATGGTACAGTACTGGCCTTTCTTCCTAGGTCTGCCCACGTTATAACGAATCGGCGTCACAGGTTTAAGTACTGGTTGACATCGCCGCTCCCACGTGTTCTCTGCAGTCCTGCGGCTCCGGCGCCCTCCTTAATCGTGACCTCTCGCCCGCTGGCGCCCCCGACAGTGGCGCTGCCCCCAGCCGCGAAAACCGGTGGCTGAGTATGGTCTCCTTTTCTGCCCTCGCGGAGGGTGGCAGGGCCTGAGCCTCGCGTCCTGGGCGTGGGAGTTGGGCCGGGGGGTCGGGGTCGGGGTCGTTTTTGGGGCGCGTGACCTCGGGCTGTAACGGAAAGAGCCCTGCTGGACTCGTAGGCTGGCTCACTCCCGGAGCACACGCTCGCCCCGATCGGTTCGCTTTCGGAGTCAGTCATCCCTTGACGCCTTTGTGGAGGCTAGAAAATTAATCAGAGCTAAAATGTTTTCTTTTACATTTCAGTGTCTGCTTTCTAGAAGTCTCAAGTTAAAAAGAGACCTAGAGAGAGGGCTCATCTTTGGAGAACTTTGTAATTATTTGTGTGGGGGTGAATAGGGCTTGACGAATTTCTATAATTAATAATCATTACTTTTCATGTCGCTTATCTTTTCATCTTCGTTATTGGTCTGTTAGGTTGTAATGTCTTTATATAATTTCTATAAGTAACCTAGCATAAGCCTCACAATAACCTCTAATGCCAAAGCTGGAGTAAAAACTGGTAATCTTGTCCCCATATTCCTGTGTAGATAGGCTCATTTTGTATACTTTGAAGCCAGCCTTTCAACATGAAAGCAAAATGAAGTAAACGTCTGGTTGACAGTAACAGTTGTCACTGCGTCAGACAATTTCCTAATTTCCTAAACGTTCTGTAAATCCTAATTTCCTAAACCTTCTGTAAATAGTCTACATGAAGGGTCATGTGATCGAGTCCATTATTGTAATATTAAGCAAATTAGTAAAGATGGATTTAGACATTTACCTCTAAAATAAAAGGCATTAGCTGTGAAACAAAAAACATGACTGAAGGTTTTTTTCCTTTCACTTGTGTTTGCTTTCTTTTTCCCTTTGTCCCACCCTTTACATACACGTCTATAGATACCACGTCTTTTTCCTGACTATTTACAAGTAAGTTGCAGACACAATAAACTTTAACCCTAGTTTCTTGGCACGTGTCTCCTTAAGGACATTCTGTTACACAACCTCAATAAGCTCATCATACTAAAGACAACATACTCAAATGTGTTCCATTCCCCAGTGGTCTTTTTCTTTTTTTCCTTTTTTAATCTTAATCTATTTTGATTCATGATCCAGTCAAGTTTACATTGTGTTTTCTTGTCATTACTCTTTAGTCTCAACCTATCTCAATCCCCTTTCTTTATGAGATTTTTAAAAAGACCAGCCAAGTTGTCTTTAAAGTATCTTAACACTGGATTTCTCACCGTGAAATATCTAATGGTAGGATCTGTTATGTGATGCTTAGTTAGGGTAGTGACTGTCCCATCTTTCCAGCATAAAGGAACAGTTTTACTTTCTGTGGTAAGTGATCTGCTGAGATGATACGTAAGGTCATGAATATATACTGCCCCCTAACAGTGCATCACATCACTGGTTTTACAGTTGATTAATGTATGGTCCTTGCCTAAATCACAAAATTACCATTTGTCAGTACCGATCTTACAGAAGCCTTGGCTAGCTCTTTTGTTCTTCCTCAGTAAAAAGATTTTCTTCATGAGAAGGAAGTTGAAATATAGGGAAGGGACTAGATGCATTCCAGAAGACATAGTTAATTTGGGGAAAAGTAGCAAAAAAAAAAATCAATGTTTTGGGATTGCTGGAAAAAAGATCAAAAGAGTTTCTAACTTTTTGACTATGTGAAGAATTTTTTTTTACATAGACGATATTCAAAATAATGCTTCCACCTATAAAATGTTTCCAGTAAGCTATGAGTGTGATGGGGAAGGGTTTTGCAGTATGACACCTTTGTTAGGCCCTAAATGTTTAGTATTTCTGAACTATCCATAATTATTAGAAGAATAAGTTTAATATATAGCATTATATAAATATTTTTTCAAGAATAATGCATACACTAAAGAACTGTAACCTTAGAATAGAGGAAAGTAATCTTACTTGTTAACAAGGTGATGGGAACCAGAGCTCAGGCTATGTGCCTGGCATACACATTGTACTGGGTTCCATCCGCAGCACCTCAAGGGGGGAGAAACCTGACTGGTCATCAATTGGATGATAAAAAAGAAGATGCTTTTTAAAAACTAATATAGCCAGGCCAGGCATGGTAGCACATGGTAATTCTAGTGCTGCGGAAGTTGAGGCAGGAGAATTGCCATGAGTTCCAGGCCAGCCTGGGCTGTATAACAAGACCCTGTCTCAAAAAAAAAAAAAAAAACAGCAGAAGTTGAGCTTGAAGGCACACAATCATATTCTAAAACCCTCCTTTTTTTTTTCAGGTGAGAAATAAGGCCTCACTGGAAACCCTGAGCAGAGGTTGGAGAACTACTTCTCAAGAACCAGGAAACTCATGCTTCAGAAAAGGTTTGTGCATCACAGCTGATACAATCCCCTCTTACTCTTCAGTTCTGTCACATACTATGTACTATTTTGCACAAAAATCACTTAGCTCTGTTGTGATTTTTCCCAAGAACTAAGCCAGGGCTTCTAGAATTCGCTTCTCTTTCCAGGTTTCAGGGATTTAACCAGAAGGTTGCACCTGATTGGATATTTGCTTCTGTAACACATTTGTTGCAGTGTCTACAAACTAGGCTCACATGAAAAGACAACCACATTGCTGCTCTCTGTTCTCACCATCAGGCGTTTTATGTGGTTGTTGAACTTTGCCTAATTTTTGAATAAATAACTGCAAAATGCCAAGCATGGTAGCACATGCCTGTAATCCCAGCTCTTGGCTGAGACAGAAAGATCACCTCAAGTTTAAGGCCAGTCTGGGCTACATAGCGAGACCCTGTCTCAAAAATAAATGAATAACTGCGAAATGAATGATGAAAGATTTAGAGGACCTGAAAACTATCAAATCTACAAATTACTCAATTATCTCCAGTAATTTCTGTCTATAATTATGTATGCCATAATCTTGATAGTGGTGACTAGGGAATAATGAGATTTAGGCAGATTAGAGAGAAGCACTAGAGCTGGGCATGGTGGCACACAGCTGTGATCTGAGCCGAGATGAGAGAACTACTTCAAGTTCTACACCAGTCTGGGCTACATAGTAAGTTTAAGACCAGCATGAACTACACAGACCCTGTCTCAAATATCAAAAAAAAAAAAAAAAAAAAAGTGCTATTAGCTATTAAGTTCAAGTATAGATCTAGGAAATATCTGAGTGAATATATAAATGATTCCAGAGAAAAAATAAAGGTAACATTGGCCTTTAACTAGTAGAAATATTTCTTTTATTTTCCAAGTTCTTCATAGATAGGATTCTTTTTTTTTCATAGATAGGATTTTTAAAGAGGAGACTGTAAGGAATGTAATACCAAGAGAATAACTTTAAATAAAAAAATTCAGCTGGGCTAGGTGGCACACTCCTGTAACACCAGCACTTGGGAGGCTGAGGCAGGAGAATCGTTTGCAAGTTCAAGACCAGCCTAGGCTACAAAGTGAGCCCAGGGCCAGCCTGAACTGCATAGTGAGACCCTGTCTCAAAAAGACAAAACAAAAAAATTCATACCAGTGCCACTGGGGCTGTCCTCATGTCCTGTGTCTTCCCAGTAACTACACTCATTTGTCACGATGGTTTGTGTCATGAGGGGAGAGAGGATAAAAACAGTGCGGAACCCAGTAAAAAAGTTACGGAACATCTAAAGATTTCATACTTTCTGCCTCTTTAACCTCTGGCTCAGAAAAATCATATTACGAATTTTTACCTGAAGAGAGACAAGGATGAGAATAGAAAAAAGGGAACCAGATTTGGGCATTACAATTGATCACTGTCTAAATTTCTAAGATATGTTTTGGTTTGTTCTTTCTTTCTTTTTTTCTTTCTTTCGTGATACTAGGAATCGAACTCAGGACCTTGCACTTCACAGGCAGGCTGTGACACTAATCTGTATCTCCACCCATTTATAAGGTTTTCGGTAAGGAAGTTGGGTGTTTTTTTTTTTTTTTTTTTTTTGGGGGGGGGGGTGTTTTCTTTTAGGATGTGAACCGTAGAAAGCACAGTGTGTTGGTATCCATGCGGTTGCAGGGAATACACTGTCCTAGTTCAGCAATTCAAAAGGCTCAGGTCTAGTGAATGACCTTTTTCCACTTTGAGGTAGAAGCCTGCTGGCAAACCACATTCCTTAGTACCTGTTTCTGCTTTGTTGTTTGTTTTGTTTGTCTTTTTGGGACAGGGTCTCACTTAGTTCAGGTTGGCCTTGAGCTTACTTTGTAGCCCAGGCTGGTGTCAAACTTGTAACAATCCTCCTGCCTCAACCTCCCAAGTGCTGGGATGACAGGTGTGCACCACCATGCCCAGTCTTAGTACATATTTTATTGCTTGCTTTGCTCTTGTTTTTGTCTTTTGTTTTCTTTTGGCAGGATGTTGCTGTGTATTTCTAGCTGTCCTCAATTGGAGATCCTCCTACCTTAGCCTACCAGGTATTAAGATTATAGGCCTGGGCTGCTGTGCCCAGCTTGGCCTTGTATTTCTGAAGTTCCAACAAAATGATGGTTTCATTCAGTACTAAATTCCATATACAGTATCTTACCAGTTACTAGATATTATCAGACAAAATAACTACACTATGGAATTCTTGCTAACAGCCTTTACCATGCTGCTCCTTGTTTTCTGGGGCAATTAGAATATTCAGTGACCTCATTTGTCTCTTAAACTTTTTATTAAGCTGGGCATGGTGGCGCACGCCTGTAATGTCAGCACTCAGGAGGCTGAGGCAAAAGGATCATTTTAAGCTTGAGACCAGCCAGAACTGTCTCAAAAGACCAAAAAAAAAATTTATTTTGAAATTATTGTGGATTCATGTCCAGTTGTAAAATAATAGAGATCTTGTGCCATTTACCTAGTTTTTCACAGTGGTAGCATCTTACAAAACTAGAGTACAGTATCACATTCAGGATATGGATATTGTTGCAATCACCATATAGGACATTTCCATTACAAAAGGCTCTCATGTTGCCTTTATAGCAACACCCACTTCCTTCCTACTCCCACCCCTCCTTTACCACTGGCAACTACCAATATGTCCTCTATCTGTGTAAGTCTGTCAGTATTTCAAGAATGTTACATAAATGGAATCATACCGTGTGTAACCTTTTAGCATACATACTAAGCACAATTCTCCAGGCTGTTTCTGGATTGGTATCTTACTATGTTTATTCCTGAGTAGTACTCTGTGGAATAGATAGAGCAGCTGGTTTAGCCATATTTGCACAAAGAACATCTGAGTTGTTTCCATTTTTTTGTACCATTATGAATAAAGTTCCTATAACGTGTAACTTTTGTGAACAGCAGTTTTCGTTTTTCTACGGAAAATACCTAGAAGTAGAATTGTTGGATCACATGATAGTTGTCTATTTTCATTTGTTTTACTCAGGACTTTGCGCTGTGCCGCTGAGCCACTTTCCTGGCTATATTTACATTCTTAACAAACTAAGAATGACTTTAAGTGTTTGACAGAGTGATTGTATAATGTTACATTACCTCCAGAGATAAGAGTTTTTCCTCTGTGGTAGTCCACAATTCCATTTATATTTTCTTTTTTTGAAACCTTAACCATTATTTTAGGTAGATCTGTGGGCACCAAATTTTCTTAGTTTTCCTTCATTTGAGAATGTCACAATTTCCCCATCACTCCTGAAGGGTATTTTTCACTAACACAATGTTTCTGTATTGACCATTCCTAGCACTTAAAAAATTTTAGGCCACTTCCTTCTGGCCTCTGTAGAAGGATGATGAGAAATCTGCTGTCACCATAATTGTTTTTACTCTAGTATGATGTTTTCATTCACTGCTTCCAAAGTTTTTCTTCAGTAATGTATATTGATTTGGATTTCATTAAATTCATGCTGTTTGGGCCTCACTCAGCTTCTCGAATTTGCAGGTTTACATTTTATGCTAAATTTAGGGAACTTTGAGCCGTGATTTCTTCCCTGGCTGGGAACCACTAAAATGCCTTGTTCCTGCTCCCCACGTGGCCTCCACTGCGCTATTAGCCTCATCATTGGCCAGGAAGGGGAGTCCCAAATCTCAACCCTTTGCTAACTTGCCAGAGAGAAACTCAAAACTAAATATGAAGCATAGCATTTATGTTACACTGTAGTGTATGTGACTGGTGTTTGCATATCCGTCCTTTGACATGCTGTTCAATTTCTATTTTAATCAACTTTATTTTACATAAACCTTTTGTATGAAATACTCAATTTTATAGAAATAGTCAAGATAGACTAAGTAAGAAATGTGGTACTCTTCTGTCTGGATTAACTTGAGTCCTGCATTTAGGGTATATCTAAATCTCAGTAATTTAGAAAAGATTTTTTTCACTATCTTGTCTTCCTTCTCTGTTGCCCCCAAGTTAGATCACTAGTCTCATGTGTTCACAAGTTTCTGGTAAGTCTCTGTGATTGCCCTTTTCGAACTGTAGAATGTATAATTCCTGTGACTTTTCTTTTAGAATCTTCTAGAATTCTGAATATATTTCATAAATATTGTTGACTTAAAGTAAATAGGGTTTCATTAACAGTAGAAATGTTGTCTTTATATAGATAGTAAAAAGATCACTAACAGCGCAGTCAACAAAAAGCACAAATCAGTGTTAAATCCGCAACCAGTGAAATTGTTAACTCAAATTTTAGGAAGACAGTTTGCTTTAACAAGTGGTTTTTTAACAAACAGCAAAGCAACCTCCTGTCTTTTTTTTTCAACTTGTCTTTTTGAAAAACTGGTGTTTCAAGATAGGACAAGGCCTCTCGGGTCCATACCTAACATTAGACTATCTTACCCTCAATCAGAAGGTTCTGTTGCTGTTGACCATCTTTGAGATTGGCAATGTTACACAGTTGTATACAGTTACAAATTTATAAAATGTAAACAATGACTAATTATTCAGCTACCTAAAAAATCTGTTTGTCTATTGACAATTTTTTAAAATTTTTTAATCAGGTGACTCATAAATATACCAAAAGAATATGGCTGCACAGATATCAGAATCGGATCAGATAAAACAGGTAAGGCATTGTAATTTTTTTTTTTTTGCGGTACTGGGGATCGAACTCATGACCTCGCACTTGCCAGTCAGGCGCTTATGCCACTGAGCTAAATCCCCAGCCCAAGGCATTGTAATTAAGGTAGAAGGATTTTACAAAAAGTATAAGACACTACTGGATGCATCCTTGTCAGTCAGTGATCTCACAAAAGAAATGTTTATATTTCACTTCCAAAAATGGATGTTAATTAATATAAAGCATGTTTTCTGTTATTATTTTTGAGGTGGAATCTTGTTATGCTGCCCAGGCTATTCTCAGACTCCCAGGCTCAATTGATTTCCTTTCTCAGCCTCTTAAGTAGCTGAGATGACAGGCACATTCCATCACACCTCACTCTGAAGTGTGTATATTTCTAATTTGACTAATAATGGAGTAAACAAATAGAAAGTAAGACTGTATTTTGTAGCTCATATTATACCTATTTAAACAAGTTAAACAAGAATGTGATTTCAAGTGCAACATAATAAATACAAAGAATCACTAAAATTTCAAAATACTCTTTATTGTCAAAACTTAAATATTAAATGAACTTTGATTTATTTGTTTATTTAGTTTAGGGAATTCCTGGGAACCTACAATAAACTTACAGAAACCTGCTTTTTGGATTGCGTTAAAGACTTCACAACAAGAGATGTAAAACCTGAAGAGGTATGAAAAGTGTTGCTCACTAAAAATTCTCCAAGCTTATCATAAACCATAGGCTCCCCTCAGTACTTCACTTATTCCTACTTAATACAGAATTTTGGGCTGCCTTTTGTGCATTTTTGCTTGAGGGAACCGAATCGGCCAAGGATCATGACATTGGATTTAATGATGCCAAGTTTAATTCTCCCAAGCCAGACTTTTCTAGGAAAGATGCCTAAGACTGCTGAGTTACTGTTTCACAGCAGAGATTCTTAGTAATTACCATTAAGTCAAGATAACTTAGATAGAAAAACTTGACACAGCCTTTCTATGTCCCTGAGAATTGAGGTTGACTCTGAAAAAAGTAAAGTTTGCATGTGATGTTCATATTGCATAGGCGGGCTCTGAAACAATCCTATTACAAGTTTTCACTTTCAGCAGTCTCATCAGAATATGTACCTGCCAAAATGACATAAGCGTCCTCCACCGGCAGAAGCTGGTGAACATTCATGCTGAGCACGTAGCGTATGAGCAGCAGTCACTATGTACATACCTGTTGAGCAGCTCTCGAACAAAGTCTATGAGAGATGCTAAGTGTAATACTCCTGTTGAAAAGTAAAAGGGAATCCACCTGCTACTGAGTGTACATTTTAACAGTTTTAAGTAGGGGATAAGGTTGTGGGCTTTCGGTTCATGTTGAAACACCTGCAGAAACTACAATTCACAAGGTTCACAAAGTCAGGCTACCATTGCTCCTAGTGCCTGAGCATAGTAGGCATTTGATACATACTAGTCCCTGTGGTCGTTTGCTACCCATTAATGCCATGTGTCTTGCAGAGGTAATCAAAGAATAGCAAAGTTCCTGCTGATAGTTCTTTTGGAATACATTGATTTTTAAAAGTTGGTATATTTGTGTTGCCTCTTGGATCTTCCCTTTTTATTTCCAGATCACCTGTTCAGAACATTGCTTACAGAAATATTTAAAAATGACACAAAGAATATCCATGAGATTTCAGGAATACCATATTCAGCAGAACGAAGCCCTGGCAGCTAAAGCAGGACTTCTTGGGCAGCCACGATAGTGAAGTCCTGGCAGATGGGACTTTGAGTGGAGGCTGCCATAGCTGTTGCAGTGGGAAAGAGGACCCATCTGTGGAATCCCTGGAAGCAGTGGGCACCGTGTTAAACCATGTGTCATAACTATTTGGCAGTGGAAACCACTGGAAAGACAAAATTGCTGCTCACCAGGAATAATCACAATAAAAGGTCTTATTGTTCAGTGAAAATAATAAGATGCACATTTGTTGAGGCCTTAAGATTCAGCAGCGTGGTCACGTCATTAGAAAGATAAGCCACTGTTTCTTCAATTGTGACTGTTAATTTTAAAGCAAATTGTTCAATCATGTAAGAAAAAAATTTATTATTGAAAGTGAAATAAATGGAAACATCAATGACCAGTTGTTTGTAATATATAGAACTGTATATTCTGACTGGACTGTGGACACACAGAAATGTTTCTCGATAAGTGTCATTCTCCAAGTTTTCTTTTTTTATGTCTGTCTCAAATTGCTGATAAATACATAAAAGAGTTGCTTGCTAGTCATTGAAATGCACAACACTTTTCCTTCATTATATATTCATATGCTGTCCACATTTTCAGACATGTTCAGGAAACTTCCCACCTGAGACTCTTGGGAATGCTTCATTTCAGGTTGACTTTTATGGTCTAGTAGTCTGTATTGTTTAGCATTTTGTTCAAAAGCTGAAAGTCCAAGTGCTTATGAGTCTGACAATCATTTTTCAGTTGATTGTCAGCTGTGACACATGGGAAAAACATGACCAGAGTTCAAGTAGGATCTTAGAGCCAGTGAATCCTGAAGCAAAGCCAAGCATTTTCAGGAAATTGCAGTTTATGGCTGAGTACACAGAGCAATTTAGTAGATGTGAGAGAACAAATATAGATTAACTACCTGGCTTGTGAATAGATTTTTGTTAGTAGGCTAAGCTTGTGTTTAAGGGAACATTAGTTAGCCATTATGTTTAAACGTACCAACCTGACTTCTGTTTTATTATGTTCTGTGGAAATGGAGGTTTTACTTTTAAAAAGTTAAAATGGGTCAGGGATATAGCTCAGCAGCACAAGTGTCTGCCTGGCAATCACAAGGTCCTGAGTTCGATTTCTGAACCAAAATAAATAAAACTTTAAAAAGTTAAAGGTTAAAACATATAATAGTAAAATATGTAATTTGTTGTAGGGAATACATGAAAAATAGGTTGGCTTCATCTTAAAACAATCAAAAATTAATTTCTCAATGTGGAAAAAAATTCAGACATTTTATTCATTTAAATATTTCACAAAAATAATTAAATATGCAAATAAGGGGAATTGTGCACAACAGTACCTCAGATACACTGGGGGAGTGTATGTTGGAAAGCCTTCAGGACTTTGCAGTGGACTGCAATGGCACTGCTGAGATGTTCAACCTCTATTTTGTCCTCTCCTGAAATAGATTGGTAAGTTTCAAGCAAAACTGTAATGCTCTTTTTGGGTTTTATTTTGTTTCTGTTTTTTGAGACAGGATCTTGCCATGTAGCTCAGGCTGGCCTTGAAATCTTGTAGCTGAAGCTGGCCTAGAACTTGCAGCCCTCTTCCTGCCTCAGCCCTGAGTGCTGGGATCCGGGTGTGCGCCACCACGCCTGGCCAACATAGTTTCAATACTCTTCAAAGTATGCATGGCATGGGCTGGGGATTTAGCTCAGTGGCTTAAGCGCCTGCCTGGCAAGCGTAAGGTCGTGAGTTCGATCCCCGGTACCAAAAAAAAAAGTATGCATGGCACAAATTACCAAGAAAGCAATAAGTGTTAAAAATCAAAGCGTATCAGCCTACAGACTACCTACTTCTGTGAGGAGCAGAGTACACCTGGAAGGGAAGGGTTAAGCTTCACGGAAGTATAGGCAGGAGGAACAGAAGTTCATTTCTGCATTGGAAGTGTCAGTGTTCTCACTTAGGCATGTAAGCAACACTAGGTGTTTCTTCTGTAATGTAGTCTGCTATTGTTACTACAAGATAGGTTATCTTTGCATGTGTGATTGATGAAATTAGTGAGAGATGGCCAGGCATGGTGGTGTGCGCCTCCCAGCACTCAGGTGGCTGAAGCAGGAGGATCCACACAACTTCCAGGTCAGCCTGGGCTACATATCAGGAGCCTGTCTCAAAAACAGAATTAGAAATGAAATAACTAATGTTCTGAGTAAACTGAACTTTTTAGAAAATAGATTCCATTATCAAAGAGTTGAAATAATCTAGTATGAATTAGTATCCAGAGAGAAAAAGAATTATGAATTTCAATTTCTTAAAAAAAAAAAGGTTTTGGGGGTTTTTTGGTTTTCTCAAGTAAAGTTTTGTGTCTTTATTTTTGGGGGATTGAACTCATGACCTTGCCCTTAGCTGACAGGTGCTTGAGCCGCTAAGCTAAACCCCCGGTCCTTAAAGTTTTAAAATGAGTTTGAAGATGATTGGATTTAAAGTAATAATGAATATCTGAGGAATGGGAAATTAATCATAATATTCCCATTGAATTAGAACATGGAATGTCTTTAACTACTTGTTTTACTTTTAGGAAATAGGCAAATATCAGTGGAATGATTTAATGTTCCAAATTAATTAATACTACAATTGGGAAAAAACATAATTTTTGACCCTTGAGACTGGAATATACTGCCTCTCTTAGGTATATAACCATTGGGGGTGAAATTTTGACACATATAACCAGGTGGGAAGAAATAAGTCCAGTTAAATATGGTAAGAGATTATTAATGGGAATATTTTTTCCATTTATTGTTTGAAATACACGATCATATGAAAAGTAAATGATGGGAAAATGCTTCCCGAAGATGAGTACTGAACTTTAACTGAAAAATCATAAGGATTGACTGACTGAAGATACATGTGCACTGTTATGTGTCAACATCTGACAGTTTTGTGCCGAATTACACCATATTTTCCACATAAATTTTCATTATTTAGCAATATTACAGCTCTATAGGGGTGATACATTAAATCAAAATAATTGAATTGTATCGACTTTTTAAGGAAAACTGCTCTCAAGGTTGCCAGTGTTAAGACAATACAAAATCAATTTAGTCAATTAAGGCAGAGATCCAAGAAATTCAATCAAAACAACTGATTGGCTGGTCCCTGTAGGCACAGCCACACTGGGTGCAGAACTACAGGTTGAGGCTGGTTTCGGGACCTTCGGACACTGGCTCCAGTTCCTGCAACCCTCAGCAGAGGCTCACTAGCAACTCGGCCTCCCGGCCCTCACGCTGGACTGGGGCTGCGCCCTCACCCTCGGGCTCTGCAGCTCCATCTTTGGCAAAGCAGCTGCTGGCTCCTCACCAGCACAAGCGTGCTCGTTACGCTCTCTCCTGTCTCCAACCCTGTAAACCCACCTGAAAATACCCCTTTGCGTAATTAGAAAAGATAAAAGTTCAGCATCCCTGATCTAAAATTCGGAAATGCTCCAAAGCCTGAAACTTTGAAGTGTTAACATAATACCACTATGGAAAATTCTATACCTAACCCATGTGACAGGTTACAGTACCAACGGATGCCGTCTTTCATATACAATTACCTTGGCCTGAAATCTCACCTACTCTGGAGGTTGAACTGAGAGGATCACAATTCAAGGCCAGCCCGGGCAACTTAGCGAGACCTTGTCTCAAAAAGCAAAGGGCTGGTGATGTAGCTCAGTGGTAGAGCATTTGCCTAACGTGTGAGGCCCTGGGTTCAATCCATGGCACTGAAAAAAAAAAGGAATATTTTATAATGCAGTTAAACTAGTTTCGATTCTTAGTATTTAGTAGTTTGGAAAATCGGCATACTGAGAGTGAGACTTGGTTTTGCTTCCCTGTTGGCTTTTCTGCCAACCTGCGAGGCTACAACGTACACCTGACACCCACTGTTGGTGGAGGGTTAGTGTGATGAAGAGAAAATGCTGGGAAGCAAGTTGGGTAGCACATCTAGCTAGTTAGTTTACATATTGATACTAATCAATAAATGTTTCTTGAATATAAACTGCAAGTAACTTATGAAAGAATGTTTACATCCTTACTGCTAGATAGCCAAGGTTTCCCATCTTGCAAAAAAAAAAAGTTTTTTTTCTTCATTTTATTTCAAAGAGAAAAAAGGTAAAACAAATTTTTTTTAAAACATAAAAACAAATGAATTATATTTAAAAGTGAAAAACCTACACCAGGAAAAAGTAGCTAGTGAATAGAAGTTGTCGAATATCTTCATATTTTTCATTCACCTTCTTCACCTGGTATAATTTTCCATGTGAAGGTGGCCATTTCAGAATAGGCTACAGCATACTAACCTTTTGCTAAACAAAATCTTTTTTTTTTTTTTTTTTTTGGTACCGGGGATCAAACTCACGACCTTGCGCTTGCCAGGCAGGCACTTAAGCCACTGAGCTAAATCCCTGGCCCAACAAAATCTTTTTTAAGGCAAACTAAACAGATTTTGGAAAAACTCAAAAGTTCTTGCAGTTTTTCATCCTTTGCTGGATCCCACAACTAAAAGATTCATAAAATATGAATGAATAATAAATGTAAGATATGATTACCGATCAAAATTTACTGGCCTTGAACTCACTGCATATCCCAGGCTGGACTCACACTCAGGGTAGTCCTCCTGCTTCAGCCTCCTGAGTGTAGGAATTGCAGGTGTATGCCACCATACACACCTAAAATTTTTCATTAAAAAACACATGTTGAACCCACTCTCTAAATCCAATGTATGACAAAGCAATTGTTACAAAATTTAAACCAGCTTCCTAACGTGGAGTCACAATTTCAAGTGATAAGAAAAACTGTATTACAGCCAGGCACGGTGGCACACACCTATAATCCCAGTACTTCAGAAGCTGAGGCAAGAGGATTGCTAAACTCAAGGCCAGTCCAATGTTTCTGGGGCTTAGAGTACAGAGATACTACCTGGTGAAACCCATCTCAACCTCTGTCCTCAAACTTAAATGGCAATTTAAGCTATGCTGACATGCTTGTAATTGCTTACCCAGCATACTGAATACATAGAGCAAGAACCTGTGATTACTGTAACAAAAATAGGTGTATATATTGCAGTACTGTTTTCTTGCCTGGGTTATTAACAGTGTGTGTTCACTTGGTTGCAATGATTTCTCTGTTCAGGCAGCCATAACTAACACAGGAGGCAAGAAGTTAAGAGGCTTCTCTCTCCTGTCACAAGAAAAGGGTCACAGGACATGGTGGGGGCTGTCGGGGCCATTGATGACAACACAGAAGGACGCTGTGACTTGCTGATTCAGGAAAGCGACCCTTGTCACAAGATGGCATTGTCATTGGTACCATGCCTATGGCTGGTCTCTCAGGACAAGCCCGAGTGCAGAGCATCAACTCCGCTGCCAGTTACTTCAGCTCCAGTCTTCTCTACCAGGATTGGAAGGTTTGTTTTCCGCAAGACCACTCTTTTTAAAATGGGCTAAGCCTGAAGAGGGGTCACCTTTTAGGCTTTTACCAGCAAACATGCAAGTGGTCAGTGACAACCATAGGTCTCATTTGGTGGACAACTAATGAGTACTGGCAAGGGTAGAACACCCTAGGAAGGGCTGAAAGGAGCAGATGACCCCAGGCGCCATCCCCAATGGGTAAGTGAGAGAATGGGAGCCAGGTGTGGTGGTCACATCTGTAATCCCAGCACTTGGGAGGCTGAGGCAGGAGGATTGTCACAAGTTCGAGACCAGCCTGGGCTACAAAGTAAGCTCAAGACCGGCCTGAACTGCATGAGACCCTGTCTCAGACACACACAAAAAGGAATGGCTTAGTAACAGGAAGGAGGACACAAATCTAAGCTTTCTGAAGCTTAGAGTGCAGAGACGTTGCATCTAGCTGCAGAACCAGGGAGAGTTTCTCAGTAAAGATAGCGTGTGAGATGTGAAGAGGTTCAGTAAAGTTTGGTTAAGAAAGCACAAGCAACAAAAATGGCAGGGACCTATCAAGTCAAACTACATGCTAGATTATGATTGGGCAAATGCTGTAGCAGTATATTATCAATTACCCAAGGCCAGCTATGAACTAGGAACTTTACATGTATTGTTTCCTTAAGAAGGCAGTTAAGATAGAAGGCACCCATGGAAGGTAGTGTCCTTACCACGCTGAGGTTTGTTTTTAACTTGCAGGGTCAGGAGCTACTACAAAGAAAGCCAGAAACACATGGAAGCAGTGGAAACAGACAATAGGACACAAGCTAGCACGCAAAAAACTAAGAACTAGACACTGATTGTGGAGGATGAGGCTGATAATTAAGCAAGCGGAGTTGGGGTCACAGCGGCAAGACCAGTGATTCCAAGAGCATCATGGGAAACGAGGAACAGTGAGGAGATGAGAGAGCACCTTTACCTGTGACCACACTAGCTGAGTGCCAGCAGAAGTGTCCAGATACAGAACCTAGAACACAGATGATATGGACGCTGCGTCTAATAACAGCTGAGCTCACGTTTGGAGTATCATGTCTGACCCAGGTGAGACCCTGTCAGCAAACAACAGGAATCCACGAATGGGCCATGCTGGCCTCAGTACACAAAGCAGAAGGCCGTAACGATGAGCCCACGACGGGAGAGGGAACAGCAGAGAAGAGTGCAGCGTGATCTGCACATCTGCCCAACCCTTCTGACCCATGTGTGAACCTCAACCCCTGGCTTCCACCCCCCAGATTCCTCCAGAGAACAGCGCCCTCCCTAAGCCCTATACAACTCTGCCTCTGCACTGACCAGAGGCTGACATCTTTTGTGATCTCAGCCTGTCTCCACGAAATAAAACTATACACAAAACCTGCTCAGTGGTCTCTCCCATGCCATTTATCACAGGGAGCAGGGAAGGTTCTTCCAGGGAAGAGCAGGGGAGAGTGCAGAACCTGAGAGCATGCTTTATGAAGAGTCACACCAGAAGGACCTGGAAAACTGCATTTGCTTGAACTGGGAGTAGGGCCCAGGAATTTGTTTCTTTTGGTGGTGGGAGGGGTGTACCTGTTAACTGTTGTAGGAAAATTCCCAAACCAAGCCAAACCGAAAGGCTCTTCACACTGAACAGATAAGACAGCAGTATTTAATCTTCAGGCCTGCAAACTTGAATCTCCGCACCAGGGAACTTTTGCAGGATGGTTCCCAAAGGCAACAGCACTGTTTACAGAGTTTAGTTTATATAGCATTTAGAAGTGGGAAGTACAAAATAAGTGAGAGAACATCACATAATTGGTTGCATGCATTGAGTCATATATAGACAGGCAGGCTAGTCTTGAACAGATTTGTTGAAACAAAGGGATTATTTATCATAATAAAAAAGGAAATATTCTGGGAACAAGCGGAGGGGGTCTTTACAGAGTGAGCATAGTTAAAGGGGTCCTTGACTAGCCCAGGGTGCCCTAAGGTAGCGACCATTACTCTGACTCGGTGCTTGTCGGAAGTATGAGCTCGGTCTATGGTCACACCACCCTGAATGTGCCTGATCTTGCCTGATTCGGAAGCTAAGCAGGGTCGGGCCTGGTTATTACTTGGATGGGAGAAGTATGAGCTGGGCTTTAGACACTGTCAACTGAATCCAGTAGCAGAAACTAGGTCAGAGACCTCTAATTTGTATCACGAAATACTTCCAAGTTAGTTATTTTGTTTTTTTGGTACTAGGGATTGAACTCATGACCTAGCCAGGCAGGTGGTTATACTGCTAAGCTAAATCCTCAGCCCCAAGTTTGTTATTTTATAAATGTGTTCTTACATTATAATTGTGCCCCTACATTACCAGATCCAGCAGAAGTTTCCAGGCTGTCATGTAAGACAAGCAAAGAATTGCAGGTACACAGTCAAATGGCAAGTGAAAAGAAGCTACATTTACTGACGGTCATGGAATGGTGTATTCAGCGCAAGTCCCTGCTACAGGAAATATGCCATGAACAGAGCAGTGGTTCTGTGATAACAAGAAAGTAAAAAGCACTACGTAGACACAGGTGAATGACTTGGAACTTAAGGATGTGTAGACCCTCACCAGGGTGCCTCTCACTGTGCTCTCACCACCTAGGTCTTCAAAGAGTTCTTGGTTTTTGTTATTTTACACTTCTCTGAGGACAATGGGAGAAGGCTTGACCCTGGAGTACCGCCTGAACTCAAATGGGGCGGGAGATGGATTTCTGCCGCATCATCGTTCTACCTGCACTGTACCAGTACCAGAAATTGAACCCAAGGCCTCCTGCATGCTAGGCAAGCTACTACCGAGCTACATCCCAGCCCTCTTTATTGTTGTATCTTGAGACAAAAGCTTAGTAAATGGCCCAGGCTGGCTTCAGAGTTGGGATTCCTGCCTCAGTCCCCTGAGAGGCTGGGATTAGAGACATATATCAGGAAGCAGCACCTGCACTTGTAACATGCTCATCAGCTGATTCTTTTGAATCTTAAAAGTCTCAGAGTTAGGGAAGTTGATGGAGCTCAGTGGTAGGGCACCGGCCTCTTATGCACAAGGCCTAGAATTGAATCCCCAGCAGCAAAGGGAAAACAAAAGTCTGAGTCAGTATTGTTAATTAGAATTACCAGTCCTAACCTACTGCAACGAAGCTGTTAATGTTGCTGTAGACAAGTCAAATGCTAATGATGATAGACCATGCTTCAGGAAATAGACAGCCTTAGGGTACAAAGGATGAAAAATCCTAGGAGAGATGAGAAGAGATCTCTCCTGCTATGGCTTATTCATCTACAAAATGAGAAAAGAGTTGTTGCAAGGATGTGAACATGTGAAAAATCTTGCTTCTACAACTTACTTGAAATAATTCATTATTTCTCATCAGAAGAGCTGCCAACAGGTTTTCCTGTGTTCAGTTTTCCTCTTCCACTCCATCTTCTGTACCATACCAGGGTGATGTTCCTGAAAAGGAAAGCAGTGGCCAGGTGAGCTGGCACACTCTGAAGGCTGAGGCAGGAGAATCACCGAGAGTGGAAGGCCAGACTTGGCTACATGGTGATCTCAAGGCCAGCCTGAACTGCTGCAGAATTCAAGAAATGGGAGAGACCACTGGGAAATAGGAGAAATTGTATTTTTAGGTGTACACTGGCCCAGCCAGGCTTGTGTCAAAAATGGCTGAGAGCTGAACAAAGGAGAAGCTCCCATTTTACACATTTGGATGAAGGGCTGGCGCCAAACTGGAAAGAGGTGCAGAATTTACTCAGCAATGGTTTAACAATGTGGCAGCTTAACAACTCACCTTTGAAAGAAGACAAATTCCAGGACATCCTGGGACCCTATTTTCAGGAGCACAGTTGTCAACCTTACCAGCATCAGAGCAGAAGTCAGCCTTGAAGGAAAGCAGAGTCCTATGAACCAGGACATCATAGGGCTCTGCCTACAGGAGTGTAACTGTTAACCTCATCTGTAATGAGGAGCTAGTCAGCAGTTGGGGGAGGGAGCTGAGCCCAATGCTGGGAGGAGGGAAAAAATCACACTTTTCTGCAAGTCCCACATTAGGACTACATAGTAAACCCCTGTTTCAAATGAATTAATTAATTAATCAAAAGTAATGTAAATGAAATTTAGCAACTGCGTTCATTCTGTGAAATAAAGTCATTATTATTGGTTATCCATTCTAAGAGAACAATACTCAGGCTTTTCGGTTTGTCATTCAAAGTCCTCCAGGGTAAGATAAGCTAAGTCAGAAATCTCTTTCTGTGCCTACAATATTTAACTACAATACTTAACTAACATGTGCCAGACACGTGCAGTGTGCAAGTAACTTCTGAAGAGGAGTCAGTGGAAAGTAGAAAACACAAGAACCAGACGTGGTGGCACACATTTGTAATCCCAGCATTTAGGAGACTGAAGCAGAAGGATTGCTGCAAGCTCTAGGCTAGTCTGGGCTACATGATGAAACCTTGTCTCAAACAAACCAGAACAAAACAAAAAAGAAAATACATCAGATCTTCCCTCTGTGACCACAGTCTGATAAAGTGAAAACAGTAAATAAGTACACAAAAAGCCCAAGGTCAGCCATGGAATGGGGCAGTGAGGGAACATGGAACAGTATCAGGTTCTGCCCCACACAAACAGGTCAGGAAGGCATCTCTACTCCCAGGTCCACTCCCTGGGCAGCTTCATTGACTCTGCTTATTCTCTAACTACTATATTCCCTTCAGTGACTCCAGTGTGAAAGCTTAGAAATCTGTGACTCCCACAGCCCCTGGCCCATCTGAAGTCTCCATGCACTGCCCATGCAGATGTACACACGGCAACCCAGGTGCCCCCTCAGCTACGTGGGTGCAACTCCTGCCATCATCTGGTCCTGTCCACTCTGAGTGGGCACCCCATCAAAATTCAAAATATTTGGGTCACAAATGACAACCCCAGCTCCAAGATCTTGGAGGCAGCTTCATAAGGCAATCAGACAAAATTAGTGAATAGTTCTCAAATTGAAAAAAACCAAATAGGAACGACCTGACATTATCAGCTTGGCCTTCTGTATGGTGACTCAGTGCAATAGGACTGTAGTGTCCTTGGCAGCATTGGCTATTACATGGAGGGTCTCCTTTGCCTGGCTCCATTTATGAAGCACCTGTTGAAAATAGTTCTTAGTGGCAGTGGTGGGCCAGGTCAACCTCCTTCTGTGAGTTGGCGGTAGCCATGCAGCCCAGGAAGAGATCCAACAAGAAGCTAACCCTGTCCTGTGAGCCAGTGGCATTTGTGAGCTGTGCCAACACTTTCAGGCAGGCAGGCGCTTAAGCCACTGAGCTAAATACCCAGCCCAATGTGCCAACACTTTCCTGTGAGCCAGTGGCAGTCATGCTTCCTGGGAAGAGAACCAAGAAATTAACCCCTTCCTGTGAGCAGCAGCAGCCATGTATCCCAGGAAGAGAACCAAGAAGAAGCTAACCCCTTCCTGTGGGCCAGCCATGTATCCCAGGAAGAGAACCAAGAAGAAGCTAACCCCTTCCTGTGTGCCAGCTGGCTCACAGGCTGGGAGACGAGAAGCACCAAGTCCTGCCTCCCCGTTAGCAACTGACTGATTTGGAGGAACACAGGCTGAGATGATAGCCACTGAAGTAAAAAAGACTTAATGACTGCATTGTTTGATTGACTTTGCAGGCCTAAAGCCAGAAGTCTGAGCATCTATTTCAAGGATAACAATATGCAACTGTGGGGGATTTCCTTCTAAAGATGGTAGCCATTGTCAATTCCCTATCATCTTGTTTTAAAGTATCATTTTCATTGTTTTGTTTTGTTTGATTTTATTCTGTTCTATTTTGTTTGATTTTATTATATCTGATGGCATGGGCAGTAATTTTGAAGATAAGAAGATATATTAGGATACCCATTGTTGATTTTGTATTACTTTTTTTGAAGTCGTGTATTGCTTTCATTGTTTTGTTTTGATTGGTTTTATTCTGTTCTGTTTTGTTTGATTTTATTATGTCTGATGGTATGGGCAGCTATTTTGAGGACAACAAGAAGCATTATGGTACCGTTGTTAATTTCCTGTACCTTGTTTTGAAGTCCTGTATCATTTTGACAGTTTTGCTTTGGTTGGTTTTATTCTGTTTTATTTTGGTTGGTTTTATTCTCTTTAAAATAAAACAAAGGAAATACAAAAGAACATAGTTCTCTGAGGAGTGACCAGTGATCAAGTTGACCCTTTGGTTGATATTCTCAAGGTAACAGACCTCCCTCTATTGAAACAGTCCGGGATTGATGATGAATCCTTTGAGCAAGGAGGAATGCCTGCTGGAAGAGGAGGTAAAGTGTTTTTCTCACGTCCTGTTAGAAAGGTCTTAGAGCCCATTCAGCTCACAGATCCAGAAAAACTGAAAGGTGTCAGAGGAATGGCTTAGTCCCTACATGTGTCACCTCAGATGGCAAACGGGCTTGTGGATTCTGCAAGGAGCATCCTCACAAGTTAACACCTGATATCTGCATTTCCACAGCCACATGAACAGAGTGGTCTGGGAGGTGGCTCAGGAAGTCCCAGGCTTTGGGTTATCACTGGTTGCTGAGCCCGCTGGCAAATTCTAGTTTGTTTGTATGGGGATTTTTGTTTGTTTGTTTTTGGTTTTTGGTTTTTGGGTTTTTTGGCACCGGGGATTCAAACAAACTCATGACCTTGCACTTGCCAGGCAGGCGCTTATGCGGCTGAGCTAAATCCCCAGCCCCCACTGGCTCATTCTTCAGCGCTGAACCCGCCTCTGATCCCCAGGGCCAGGGAGCAGCTGTGCTTCCAGGGGAGCTCGGCAGGAGCCCAGCCCGGCCACTGCCTGTGGAGAGCCACACTCAGCTAACCAGTCTGGCTCTGCTGCTCACAGCCCCTGACAGCAGGACATTTCCAAAGTCCTGCTAGGACCAGTCTCTCTTTATACCAGAGAATTTTACAGCATTTGAAGAGATTTTTCCAGACTATGTTTAAAATGGAAACCAAGCCACGTGGTGAATGAAGGAGTTTTGCCCTAGGATTAGCTGCGGTGAGAGGCGGGACCAAACAGCGTGTTTACCTTGAGGTCACCTCCTCCTCCCCTGTGACAACTTCCTTTCCCAGTGGCCGAAAAGGAGTCCCACTCAGTAACGTGTGCATTATCAATGTCCGCCCTAAGCGCCACCCCCGTTGGAGGTTATCTGTGTACCTTGTGCCACACGTGCGGGTCAGAGAAAGCCAGGCTGCCTATAGTCATGGGCTTCTCTCCACGTCCTTAGAATAAAGCCTCTATTTATTTTATATCTTCTTTCTTATTGCACCAAAAACCTAACAGTGAAGAACTCAAGGTGGGGATAAAGTCCTGGCTACGTGTGTCGGCACTGGCTTCTCTAACCTTAGCAAGACCCCCATGTAATACTGTCTGTCACAAGGTAAGTCCCTCAATGCCTACATACAAAACAGAAGCTGCCAAAGAGACCAGAACAGATGTATTCATCCAGGACAGGCCAATGGGTATATTAAGCACTTTAATTTTCCATTAATAATATCAATATACAAATTAAAAAGAAAAAGAAATCTGACTCCTGACTTTAAGAATTTCACTGCTTCTCATCTATATGCTGCAACAGCCAGTTCTTTCAGTGCATCAAGCACATTCCTGCCTAATCAAAGTATTTTTTTCTCCTTTTAAAAAAACCCCTGTCCAGCTAGGTGTAACTGTGCATGCCTGTGACCCCAGTGGCTCAGGAGGACATAGCAGTACAAGTACGAGGCCAGTCTGGGAAAGCCAGCAGGACCCCATGGTGGGGGGGGGGGATTTTGCTCAGAAATCATCAGGAATTCCTCCTTCGAATCTGCATTCCTTAACCTTCAAAGGTCTTCAAAGCAAACCTTGCCTAATTCTATCACTCCTGAGCTCTCCATCCTCACCTCCCACTATTCTGTGACTCCTCTGCCAAATAAGCAAGGGTGGCAGAATCCCCCCCTTTGCATCTTTGTCCACATGTTGTTCCCTCCATGCTGAAAGCTGCCTCCCCTGAAACCAGGCCCCCAGTTCAGCATCCATCCAAGGCCGGTTCAATGCCATCTGATCTGCAAAGTCTTTTGCAGAAAAACTGCATTTCCCAAAAACAACCATAGCGGTGTTCCCAGTCCTGCAAATGCACCCACAGCTCTGCCTCCCCAACCAGAGGCGGGCTTGTCTCCTTGCTGATTGAAACTGAGCAGCCCTTACTGCTGAAAACATTGTGCTCGTCTGCTGTTGGGCTGCACCGTAGCCTTCAACAGGGCGGCTCAGCCGCATGAACAGGACATGTGCAGGTGGTAAGGCCAACAGCCCAGCCGAGCGCACAGACATCCCAGACCTCAGGGAGCCCTCAGCTGCTGGGGGACACAGCCCTGGGGCCGGCTGGCCAGAGCTGAGCGGCGCAGAACGGTGTTCATCCCACCAAACCTGGCTCAAAACTACAGAATTGGGGGCAAAGTAAATATTACTAAACTACGTTTTTGGACACAGGGTCTTGTTACGTAGTCCAGCTGTCCTCCAACCCCCAATCCTTCTGCCTCAGCCTCCCAAATGCTAGGATTACAGGCTAGTTCTATATCCCAGCTTAAACCACCACGTTTAAAAGAGCAGTAAGCACAGTGAAGATTTTTCCTGATAATCACATCCTGGAAACGATCTGGCCTCCTCCTGTGAGCGCGCGCTAACACCCCCTGATTTAACCTCGTCCGGCTTTGGGGGCTCTCCCTGCTTCTCTGCTGCGGACTTGGTCCAGGACGAGGCATCATCCAGAGGCGCTCCCGAGGCGCCCAGGACCCAAGGGCACCGAGCAGCGCACACTGCAGCACCAGCCGAGCTGCCGGCGCTCGCTCCGGCTTGGCCGATCACCAGCGCCGCCGGGCCGTCGGGGCAGCACGCCCGGCTTCGAGCCCAGGGACCCGCAGAATTTGCCCGGCTCGCCCAGGGCCCGCCCGCTAGGCGGCCCCGCCTCGCCCCTCGCGCCCTGCACGGCGCCCCGCCCTCGGCGTGCGGTTTCCTACGGCGAAACCCGGACGCGGTGGGGGGCTGGGGCGCACGGGCGCGGGGAGGGGGCAGCGTCCCGGGGGACGCGCGTGAGCGCCCCCTGGCCTGCCGGCGCCGAGCACCTCCCGGGCGGGAACTTGGGGACGGGCCACCAGCCTGCGCTCCGTCCCGGTCCCCGCCCGCATCTGTCGCCTGAAGGACCCAGCGCCCCACTGCTCCAGACACCCTAAGGCTGCAGTGGGAGGAAGCGGGAGTTTTAAACCTGCGACGTTTAGCTTCGAAAAATAGATAAATTTTCTGGGGTGGGGGGCACACTGACAAGGGCGCCACAGGAGAAACGACTGAGACCCGTGAATCGTACTAGCAGAGATCATCACACACACACACACACACACGCGCACACACACACACACACGCAACTGGGGACTGAGCTCAGGGCTGTCACACGGAGCCGCGTCCCCAGTCTTTTTACATTTCATTTGTTTGTTTATTTATTTATTTAGTTTTTTTGAGACAGAGTCTCGCTATGCAGTTCATGCTGGCCTTGAGCTCACGTTTTAGCCCCCATTGGTCTTGAACTCGCGACGATCCTGCTGCCTCAGCCTCCCGAGTGCTGGGAGTACAGGCATGAGCCACTACGCCCGGCTCTTTTTTACATTTTAAAATTTGAGACAGGGCAGGCCCTGAAGCAAGGCCAGCAGATCGCTGTAACTACTGGTTTCAAACAGGAGCCTAAAGAGAATTCTTTCTGTGGTCTGTTGGTCATTTCAGAACTTTGGAAATGGAATGGTCAATTCATCAGAAAGAAATAGCAGGTGAGTGTGGCAGACTTTAGGGGGCCTGCAGGGGAGAGACCCTAGCACCTCGGGACTTGCACCATGTGGTTGACTTGGGGTGCCGGGAGAACAAGGAGCTCTTCCCCTCTCTGGGGGGCAGATGAGAGTGTGGCAGACTTTTGGCGGCCCGAAGGAGAGAGACCCTGGTGCATCAGGACCTGCACAGTGTGGTTGACTTGGGGTGCCAGGAGAACAAGGAGCTCCTGCCCTCTGTGGGGGGCAGCTGTGAGTGTGGCAGACTTCCGGTGGCCCGAAGGAGGGAGATCTTGGCACCTTGGGACCTGCACCATGCAGTTGACTCAGGGTGGGGGGAGAACAGGAGCTCTTCCCCTCTCTGGGGGGCAGCTGGGAGTGTGGCAGACTTTTGGCAGCCTAAAGGAGAGAGACCCTGGCACACTGGGACCTGCACTGTGTGGTTGACTCGGGGTGCCGGGAAAGCAAGGAACTCTTCCCGTCTCTAGGGGCGACTGTGATCCTGCCTGCGTGTGGGCTGAGAATCAGACGTCTCATGTCATCCTGTCCCCCATCCTGTGTTCTCCCCTCCCCCCCCTTAGCACATGGGAGCCAGTGAACTACACATCTTGAGAGAAGATTGGCTATGTTATTTAGTATGAGCACTCCATATGCAAAGATAAGGACAACCATTTGGAAGAAAACAAGGGACAATATGACAAATAGTGAAGATCTCTGGTTGTCTAGCTTTGAAATTTATGCTTTCTTATGTCCCATTCTTTCTGTTTTGTTGTGTTTAATTTTACTCCCTTTTAAAATAAAATTTAAAAAAATTAAAAAAAAATTTGAGACACTGGTCACTCAGTTGCCCAAACTGGGCTTGAGCTTGCAATCTTTCTCTCCAGAGTGCTGGGATCACAGGTGTACACTACCATACCTTGCAGCCTCTTTTTTAAATGAGTAATAAAAATATTTTAAAATAAAGGAACTTTTATTGCTTATATATATTAACTATATATTTTCATGTATGGCCTAGAACACTTGCTTTTAACTTTTTTTTTAAGAACAGAATATATTTATTGAGAAAAAGAAAACTTCTAAGAGAGAGAGACAGAAGGGGTCCCAAGTGGGTTGCCAAAGATTCTGTATTTTCTTAGGATTTTTTTTAAGTTTTATTTTCAAGGGAGTAAAATTAAACACAACAAAACAGAACGGGACATAAGAAAGTATAAATTTCAAAGCTAGACAACCAGAGATCTTCACTATCTGTCTTATTGTCTCTTATTTTCTTCCAAATGGTTGTCCATATCTTTGCTTATGGGGAGTTCATACTAGATAACATAGTCAACCTTTTCACAAGATGTGTAGTAAACTGGCTCCCACTTGCTAAGTGGAGGGAGGGGGAGGGGGTCACGGGACGGGGGACAGGATGACATGAGATGATTCTCAGCCCGAGCTCCAGAGAGGGGAGGAGCTCCTTGTTCTCCCGGCACCCTGAGTCAACCGCACCGTGCAGGTCCCACGCGCCACGGTCTCTCTCAGCAGGCTGGTTGCTGGTTTGCTCAGTGCCCTAAGTTCCAACATGGCGAGGATCTCAGGAAACGCTGTTGCTTCTTGCTTCTTTGCTTTTAACTCTGACTGACCCAGGTATGCCAACAGGTTGGACACCGGTGTTGTAGAGTATTATTTAAATAAAGTTACGTGTCTGACTTCTTTCAGTGTAAGTGAGATTTACCCGTGTTGAATCCATAGCTCATTTTCATTGGTAAGTAGTGTTCCCTTGGGGGATGTACTGAAATTTGCTTAGCTGTTCCTGTGGACACTGTTTCCATGTTTGACCTTTATGAACACAGCTGCTGTAAACCTCATATACATTCCCTTTATATGGCTATTTGTGATGGCTAATCTTGACGTCAGCTTGACTGAATTGAGGTATTCACATAGGACATTAATAAAGCACACTTCTGGGTGTGTCTGGGTGGTTCTGGAGATGATTGGTGTGTAAGCCAGCAAATGGAAGGGGAGACTCACCTGATTGTGGGTGATGCTGTAACAGAAGTTTCCCCCATTGCCCAGGTAATAGTTCCACTTACAGGTTACAGTTCTGGTTACTTTTGTTTCTTAGAAATGGCCGATCGCTGTGAGGTATATTTTAAGAACCAATCCCCAACCTACCAGCCATTCTGCCTCTCTACTTCCTGTGTGCTTATCCCATATATAAGTCCTAGACCACCAGAGATCAGGGCTTGATGTTCTGGGAATGATCCCAATCAGTGCCCATTGATGTAAATAATCTGCCTCCAAATTCCGGGTGTTGTTTCAGTGTTTCTGTGCACTGCTGCAGTACAATCCAGTAGCCTTGCACTGGAGAGAAAAGGGAGAGCTCCACGTTGACTAAGGGAGCACATCTTTTACAGTTGCTGTCACCTGTAGACACCAGACTGCAGCTTCATCAGCTTTTCAACCAAGATTAATACCAGCAACCTTCAGGGAGTTTTCAGGCCGTCTGTCTCAGACTGACCTTGCAGGTATCTTTGCTCTTTGCATGGGTGATACCTAAGGTGAAAATAGCTAGATCATATGGTAAAAGTATGCAACTTTTTAAGAAACTTTTTTATTCCAAACTGGTTATACCATTTCCATTTCCACCAACAAGGTGTATGAGTTCCAATTCCTCCATATTTCTAACAGCACTTGGTGTGTTCAGCCTTTTTAATTCTAAGCATTTGAGTGTGTAGTGCATTTGCACCATGGTTTTATCTTGTATTTCTCTAATGCCTGATGTTGAACAGCTATTTTGTTTTATTTAATTTAATTTATGTATGTATGTATGTATGTATTTATTTATTTATTGTTGTTTGAGTCGGGGTCTCGCTGTGTAGTCCAAGATGGCCTTGAACTTGCTTATGTAGCCCAGGCTGGCCTCAGACTCATGGTGATCCTCCTGCCTTAGCCTCCTGAGTGCTGGGATTATAGGCCTGGACCACCACAACAGCTTCAAACAACTATCTTAATATAATATTTTAGCGCAGTTTTAGGTTCATGGCAGAGTTAACTGGAAAGTACAGGGCTCCTATATGTACCCCCGCACATGCACAGTCTGTCTCACTGTCAACCTCTCACACCAGTGTTACATCATTACAGTTAATGAACCTACATTAACGCCATTGTCACCCAGAGTCCATAGCTTACATCGGCTTTCAATCTTGGTGTAGAAATTGACAGTGGTTTAGAAAAATGTATAATTACCAAAACCTCCACAGAGGGTTCAGTCTTCCACCTGGCAATGTGGCACATGGCTGAAGAAAGACCAAGAGAGGTCTGTGTTTTCAAGGGGCCCTGGAATGATCAACTGCTCTCAGTAGAAGAAAGGCCAAGAATCAGAGTGACCATAGCTTTTACAGTCACTGACCAAGGAGGCGGGTGGGGATCCTGGCAGAATGAAGGGGAAGAACAGCCTTCCCAGACATGGCTTCAAGGGAGGGACAAAGAACTCCTGCAGTAGGCACAGAGGCTCCCAGTTAGAGGCTCAACAAATAACCTGATGTCTGGAAAACCAGCACCTCTACTGCTGGGAAGTATATTTCATTTTAAGTCTCATGGCCTCAGCAGAGATTTTATCATGTGTCTTAGCCCTGAAATATCACAGGCTTTTGCTCCAGCCTCCGTTCCAGCTGTCCGTGTGTGCAGGGAGGTGCAGTTCTTACCTGCACACTGCTGCTTCACGATGGTGAGACGCCTTGGTGCCTTGACCAGAATCAGTCACATTCTTTTAGCTAGTTAAGGGAGCATTCACCTCTGTGTAGGTAGCTCTGCACGTCTCAGCAAATAGAGCTGAGGTAAATGTCAGGTAAAAATGGAGGCAAGGTGCTTCATTTCTCAGGGGAACATTGCTTGGTGGTCCCCCACATGTAATGACATCTGCCCATTATTATAATAGAAAATAATTTAATGGCTCTAAAAATCCTAGATGCATCTATTTAGCCTTCCCTCTTCCCTAATTTGTAAAACACTAATATTTTAACTGTCTCTGGTTATGCCTTTTCCAAAATGCCATATAGTTAGAATCAGGCAGCATTTTTTCAGATTGCCTTCCAGCACTTTTTCTTTTAGAGACAGGGTCTCGATATGTAGTTCAGGCTGAACTTGAACTCACTATATGTAGCTGAGGCTGGACTCGAACTCATGGAACTCGTGGCAGTCCTCTTGCTTCAGCCTCCCTGGTGTTGGAATTACAGGTGTGTGCCACCATACCTGGCTGATAACTCATTTCTTTGGGTGGCAGATAGTATCCCATTATCTGGATATTCCACACTTTATCCATTCTCCTCCTTGAATATCTTAGTTGCCTCCCCATTTTGGCAGTTATGAATAAAGCTGCTGTGTGTGGGCACAGCTTTTCAATTCATTTCAGTATATACTAAGGAAGGCAGTAAAATTATTTTTACATTTTCGGGAAACTAAAGACAGCCAAAGTGACCTTTGTTAGGAAACTAAAGACAGACTTATCTTCCAAAGTGATATTATCATTTTGCATTCACACAAGCAGTGAAAGAGAATTCTCATCTTTGCTATCATTTGGTATTATCATTGTATGGAAGTTTTGTATTCTAGTAGATGTGTAGATTGTTTTAATTTGCGATTTCCAAATTACAGTGATATTGAATTTTTGTTTAATATACTCACTTGCCATCTGTATAGCTCGGTGTGTCTGTTCAAATCTTTTACCCACTTTTAATTAGGTTGTTTTTGTAGTATCTTAAGAGTGGATTGTATATTTTGGATAACAGTCAGATAGTCTGGGTACAATCTGGCCTCACCAAAATCCATGCTACAGTTTTATTGCCCTGTAATGGTATTGGAAAGTGGAGTCTTTAGATCAAGTAAGTGATTAAGAGGGATTAGTGACGCTCACAGGAGTGAGTTAGATTTCCCAGAAGTGAGTTCATTCTGGCTCTTTTCTATTTTTTAACTTCCAATCTTGTTTTTTGTTGTTGGCATATATTTGTCAGCATCCTATTTACATTCATCTTGGGGAACTGGTACAGCTTCTGGGGTTTTATTGTTTGTTCACTTGTTCGAGACATGGTCTCACTATGTAGTTCAGGCTGGCCTTGAGCGCACATGCCTCAGCCTCTTGAGTGCTGGGACTACAGGTGTGTGCACCACATCCAGCTAATACGTGGTTTGTTTTTTTTTAACCAATATAGAAAATTTATTTTTTAATTTATTTTTAAAATTTTATTTAAAGAGAAAAAAAGCAAAACAGAAAAAAGGGTAGAAATAATACAGAATTTCAGAAAAACAGAAATCACTAGTTGATAAATAACATGTTGTCCTCTTAGGAATAGTTGTTCATGTGACAAAATTAAAGCACACAAAATGGTCATTCAAACAGTGAGGCTGCAAACAGTTCTGTTCAATGATCCAACCAAAACTTAGTAATACGGTTATCAATCCCACACACTTAAACATACATGCAGTTATACCCTTTAGCGCACTTTAGAGCTACGTAGTTCAGGTTGGCCTCAACTCAGTATGTTGCACAGGCTGGACTTGAACTCAGGGGATCCTGCGACCTTAGCTTCCCAAGTTCTGGAATTACAGGCACGCACTACCACATCTCGCTCTGCATATTTTCTTAGCTGAAGAAATGTTCAAATCTTTGTATTATTTTTGAAGCAGAGCCTTGCTATGGATATAGGCTGGCTTTGGTTTTTTGTTTTGTTTTGTTGCTATTTTTTTCGTATGGTTTTTTGGGGTTTTTTGTGACAAGGTCTCACTGTTCAGTGCAGGTTGGCCTGACTATGTAACCCAGGTGTGGCTTCAAACTCAAAGCCGTCCTCCTGCCTCCATTTTTACCTCCCAACTGCTGAGATTACACAAGTGCACTACTATGCTTGGCTTATAGTCTGTTTCTTGTCTGTTCTTTTTAACAGTATTTTAAAGAGCCAAAGTTTTGTGGGGGGTTTTTTCATTTGTTTGTTTGTTTTTGTACTAGGGATCGAACTCATGATTTGCACTTACCAGGCAAGTGCTTGAGCCACTGAGCTAAGTCCCTAGCCCCAGGAGCCAGAGTTTTCACTTTTGATGAACTCCAGTTTATCAGTTTGCTCCTTTATGGATTCTGCTTTTCGTTTGTATCTAAGAAATACATGCTCATTCACTTAGGCATGGAGTCACAAAGGCATTCTCTTATGTTTTTGAAGTTTTATAGTTTTGAGTTTTAGATCCTTTTTGTGATCTGTTTAAAGTTGTGACCCATTTTAAGTTGTTGCATTTGGTACAAGGTATGGATCCAGATTCATGTTTTTAAACATGTAAACATCCAGTTATTTCAGCCCTATTTCTGTAAAAAGCTGTCCCATCTTCATTAGATTGCCTTACATCTTTGTCAAAAATTATTTTCTGTATATAAGTAAGCTTGTTTCTAGATTCTATTTTGTTCTACTGATCTGTTTCTTCATCTTATTCCAATTCACCCTGTTTGGTTTTTTTTTTTTTTTTTTTTTTTGAGACAGGGTCTCACTATATAATTCAAGCTGCCATTGAACTCAAAATATAGTTCAGGTTGGCTTCAAACTCATGGTGATTCTCCTGCCTCAGTCTCCCAATGCTGGGATTGTAGGTGTGCACCACCAGGACTAGCTAATACCATTTTGTTTTGATTACTGTAGCACTGTAGTAATTCCTGAAATTAGGTAGTGTTAGGTCTCACAATTTTTATTCAGAGTGGTTTAGGCTATTCTAGGTCCTTTGTATATATATCTTATCATTAGCTTGTCAGCTTCAAAAAAAAAGTCAGGTAAGATTTTTACTGGAATTGCGCTGAACTTGGAGAGTATCTTACCTTTGCTATTACTAAGTGTCTGAGATGAGGTCCTTTATAAAGAACAGACACATTGTTAGGCTCCTGAGTGTGCAGGCAGGGAACCCTAAAAGCGCGGTGCTGACGGATGTTCCCATCTGAAAACGGCTTTTTAGACACTCGTACTGTGACCACGCCATCATACAGCAAGCGTGGCGGCTCCACCCTCTCCTCTCCCAGAGCCACCACTAGACTCATGGAGGTCTGGCCCTCCCAACCTTGCCTCCTCCTAATTCTACCCCAAAGGCCCTACCTCTAGATACCATTCATAGGTGAAGTTGGAGGTGACATTTCTAACACATGAACTTTTGAGGGACACATTTAAGCCATAGCATAGAGCAAAGACATTCTCAACATTTTTTCATCCATGAACAGGGTATATCTTGCCTACATGGGTTGTTTCTGCTATATTGTGTAGTTTGCAGAGCAGGGTCATTCACATGGTCAGATTCATCCCACATATTTCATATTTTTATGCTACTGTAAATGGTATTTTAAAATTTTCAATTGCTGACTATCGGTGCACAGAAAACATTTTTTTTTCTATTAACCTCTAGTCTGCAGTCTTGCTAAGTTCACCACTCTGAATACCTGAGATTTCCTTTTGCTACCTGAATGCTCTGGCTAGAATCTCTAATTCAAGGTGAAATACCAGTATGAGAGTATTTCTTGCCTCATTCTGAATCCTGGGAGAAAGGACTCAGTCTTCAGTCAGTGAGCATGATGTTAGCTGTAGGCTTTGCATAGCATCCCTTTAATAGCCTGAGGAACTGTAGTTCTGTCTGTGCCCACTGTACTGAGAGTTTGTATCAGAAGCAGATGTTGGATTTTGTCAACTCACAAGGATTTTTTTTATTAATATAGTGAACTGCACTGATTACTCATTTTAATATTAAACCAGTTGTGTTTGTGTCTTTTGAGGAATTTTTCTATTTCTGCAAGCAGTGCCATAAAGATGTTCGTGGTACCCCTTGGCCCTCTTTTTATAAGCAATAATCTGTAGTGTGTTACCTCCTTCATTCTCGATATTGGTAATTTGTGTTTTCCTCATTTCCTGATCAAACTGACGAGAAGCTTTATCTATTTGACTGAACTTCTTGAGGAACTAGGTAGCCCTTTAATTTGAAGTGTGTGGCCACACTGATTTCCCTGAGCTAAAACCCTACTCTGCCTGAGCAGTACATGACATTCAGAAAGCACTCCATCGATATTTGTGTGGTTTTGTTGTTTGTTTTGTTTTGTTTTGTTTGGTGCTGGGGATTGAACACACAACCTCAAGTTTGCCAAGCAGGCACTTACGCCACTGAATATTTGCTGAATGAGCCAGGGATTGTAAAAAGTAAAGCAAAACAAAACAGACAACACAAATAATAATTTCTCCACATAAAGTCTTTTCATTATTAGCCAATCTGTTTTAGACACCAGAGATGTCCTTAGCTCTTCTGGCAGTAGTTTAGTACTAATAAGATATGCAAAATCTTCAGAGGAAAAGGTAAACGAAAGACCTGAAGAGAAGTCCCAAGGACAGGCTAGAGGGAGCAGAAGAAAGAGGAGAGGGGATTGAACATACTGAATCAGAGAGAGTATTAAGACTCTAAAGCAGGAATTCTGGAATACTAAACTAATCACGTAAATACGGTAGGGTATACACTGTAATAACAAGAAACAAAATTCATACCCAAGGGTGACTGCCTTAAGCTTTACAGTAAAATTTTCTAATTGCATCCATGTTACAAATAGACACTGGAGGAGAAGGGAATACATAAATAAGCTGAGGTAATTTATGAAAAATAGATGTTTTATCTATATTTAACAGTGAAAAATATTATTTGGGTCCTGTCATCCTCCCTGCTTTCCAATGTTAGGAAAAATCTTAACTTTTTTTGGTTGGATAAAGGAAACACAAAAAAGATCTTAATATCCCGAAACAGGGAAAAATAGAATTCTTTCATTGCATCCAACACACTAAAAAAGTAGAATCACTGATTTGCTGGGTGTGGTGGTGCCTGTGATCCCACCACTCTGGGAGGTTGAAGCAGGGTCAGAAGTTTGAGCTCCAAGTGGGCGACTCAGCAACACTCTGCCTCAAAATTTTAAAATGGGCTGGGATGGTGCACTAAATTCATTTCCCAGTTTTATAAATACAAATTTTTAGTAACGGTTTCTTTCAGGTCACAGTTTTGGAGGTTTTGTCCACGGCTCAGCCTGTCACCTTTGAGCCTGGGTACCACAGTGTGTGGTGGCAGGGACCTGTCCACTGCACAGCAGCCAGGAAGCAGAAGATATAGCAAGGGACCTACATCCCAGACCCCAGATGGCACATCCTCCAGTGAACAGCCTGCACCTCCGAGGGCTCCTCCACCTCCCTAGGGGGTCCGGGCCACAAGCCTATGGCTCTTCCTACATTCTGGGCCACGCTGCACCAGTGGTGAACAAATCGACCCCCAAAGGTCCTCAGGCTCCTCGCTCATCTCTTCCCCAACTCACCTCCCACCCCTTTCCCCTCCCCTAGTTTCCAGGGAACCATGGATTTGTTTTCTGAGAGTTTGTATTTTCTAGAACTGCACATAAGATAAGAACCACAAAGTCTGTATTCTCTTCTTGGTGTGGCCTCTTTCACCCAGCGTCACTATTTTGAGATTCATCTAGATTGTTAAATGTGTTATTACTTTTACTTTTTATTGTGGAGCAGATATGCAAAAACGAATTTACCCATCACTGGTTAATAGAAGCTTGGGTAATAAAGCTGCTGTGTGTGGACATATGCATTCGTGGGTAAGCACCTAGAGATGAGTGGCTGGGCCATATGTTTGAGGATCTTAGAAATTACAAGGACTGGGGTGTAGCCTAGTGGTAGATTGCAGAGTGATTGCATAGCATGCACAAAGCCCTGGGTTTAATACTCAGCACCACAAAACAAAACAAAACAAAACAAAACAAAACAAAACAAACAAAACAAAACATTTTCAGAAGTTTTGCACAGTGGTTGTGTCAGTTTGCATTCTTGCCCACGGTGTATTTTCTTCACTTGTGCAATGAGTGTCCAGGAACACTCATGGGGTCTGGGATTCTCCACAGTACAGTTGGAAGCACAGTCACTGACAACTTAGCCATTTGAACACGGGCAAATCACTTGATCTCTCTAAGTATGTTTTCTTACCTATAAAATCTAAAATTCAGTTTTTAATAGTGTTCATTTTAATGGGTTTTGTTTCAGATGTTTAAAAAGTGTTAAATCTATTTCCAGAGTGGGTAATAGGTTTGTACGGCCTAAACCATAAAGATCACACGTTCTCTAACTCTCTCACTGCTGTCCCTCAGCTGCCCCTGCCCAAAGGGAACCAGTGTCATCAGTTACCCTTCCACAGATACTGACACCGTGTGCTTCCGCATGCTTTTCTTCAGCTACATTCTATTTTGTCAATGTACCACATTTACTTAAACTCACAGAGACTGGCATTTTGATTAGGTCTACTTTTGATTACAGATAGTGCTGCAACTAATAGCTTTGAATGTATGTGGGAACTTACAAGATAAATTCCTAGAACTGGGATATCTCAAAGTGTATGTGTATCCTTAATCTCACTAGGTAGTGCCAAAATAACCCATTGCAAAGGTACTTGATAGTCTCACCAGCATTAAAAGATTTTTAGAAAATACCATTTAGAGCCAGTCATCTGGTCACACTCCTATAACCCTAGCACTCAGGAGACCGAGGCAGGAGGATTGCTGCAAGTTCAAGGATATCCTGGACTACATTATGAGTTAAAAATCAAGCTGCATAATGAGACCCTGTCTAAACAAAACAAAATAAAACAACAACATTTAGGATTGTGCACACCCATAACCTAGTAATTCCACTTCTAGGAACTTATGCTACAAAATGTTAAAGAATAGATGGTTCAAAGAAATGGTTAAGACTGGGCATGGTGTAACACTCCTGTAATCCCAGCTACCCTGGAAGCTGCGGCAAGAGAATTGCACGTTTGAGGCCAGCCTAGGCAGTGTAGAGAGACTTTGTCTCAAAGAAAAAAATTAACTTTTAAAAATGAAGGGCTAGGAATGTAGCACAGTGGTAGAGCACTTGCATCTCGTGTGTGAGATCCAGAGTTGAATCTTCAGTGCTTAAAACAATACAACTAAAAGCTGGAAACCCGGGTATCTAAAAAGTAGATTAAGCAGTAGAGAACAGTGGAGTATAAAGTAGTCAATGTGAAACCATTACTCATCGATGTGAAGTAAATATAGCATACTGTCAAGTGAAAAAAGCTGGCTTTAAAACTAGTGTAAAGGCCTGGGATTTAGCTCAGCAGCATAAGCGCCTGCCTAGCAAGAGCGGTGTCATGAGTTTGATGCCCAGTACAAAAAAACCCCAAAAACCAAAAACCAAAAAAACTAGTGTAAAGCACAATCCATTCATGTCTTTAAAAGTGTATTCATATTTGAAGTTTGGTATTTTTATATATGTAGCAAAAGACATAGAAGTAAATACAACAAAGTATTAACTGTGAGGGCTGGGGATTTAGCTCAGTGGTGTAAGCGTCTGTCTGGCAAGCATGAGGTCGTGAGTTCAATCCCCGGTACCAAAAAAAAAAAGTTAACTGTGGCTATTTCTGACTAATTATAATTTTTAATTGTAACTCACTTCTGTATCCTAAAATTTCTGTAATTAAAATGTGTTAAAAAAATGTGTTAACTGAGAAATGTCCGAAGTTATTTAAAATGCCAGATGGTCTACAATTTAAAGTAAAATGTAGTGTTCAGACCAGAAAAAAATCTAGTTCAGTAAGTCAATGTGTTATATGGAATATTATGAAAAAAATCAATACAAAATTTCACCTATGTCAACCAACAGTTTCAGTGTAACTAAAACTTCATCTTGTGGCAGATTGTGGAAGGGGAAAAAAAGAAAGGGGAATGGAGGAGGCTGCAAGATGAAATCCATGACCCCCTCACTCTCAGAGGCAGCCGCAGCTCCCTGTCCTGGCAGTGGGCTGCCACTCAGACAGCGTCACGTGAGGGACGAACGCTGGCTGCAACCAGAACCGAGGGTTGAGGCCCAACTGCACCCCTCCCTGCTCTCGACCGCTGGGAACTTGCCTTCCAGTGTGCACACAAAACAGCAAGGCAGGAAAAACAGGTGGACTCACTGACGGGGCTAGGTCCTGGTTATTCTCTCCTACTATGCAACAGTTCATTAAGTATTGTTTACAGTATTTACTATAACTCAGTGTCTTAGTCCATTTTCTGTTGCTGTAACTGAATACCACAGTTGCTTTACTAACTGGGCCTAATTCATTGAGTATAGCCAAGTGTGGTGGTGCATGCCTATAATGCCTAAACTCGGGAGGCTGAGGCAGCACAATCGTTGCTAATTTGGATGGCTACCTGGGCTCTACGGCAAGCACAAGTTCCAGGGCCAAGGAGGGTCGATATCGAGGGGCTGCCTCTGGTGAGGGTCTTGCTGCTGGTGGGGTTTGCAGAGCATCACCTGGCAGGGAGACACATTTGAGACACAGCCAGACTGGCTTTTGTAACAGTCACTCTGGGTCTTGTCAGCCATGGAGGGCAGATGCAGTCATTCCTACGGGCTCTGCCTGGTCCCACCTTAGCAACCCCTATGGGGCTGTATTTCAGTATAAGCTTTGTGGGGACTGTTATGGTTTGTGTTTAGGTGTCCCCCCAAAGCCTCATGTGGTCGTGGGAGCAGGCTTCTAGTTTGTGATGGATTCAACTGGGCTAGTACTAGGATTATGGGTGAGTGCTGCCTACATAGAATATAAGGGACAGGAAGAGTCTTCTTTCACCCTCCTTCTTCTGCTCTTGTTGCTTTTTCTGTCTTCTGGCTGCTAACTGTTGCCCTTTGTCATGAACTAGCCTGCCTTGGATCCAGCAGATTATGGACTGAAAACTTTCACAAACTGTGAGCTAAATAAACCTTTCTTCTTCTAACTTTGTATGTCAGGTATTTTGCCCCAGCAATGAGAGGAAAGTAACCAACAGAGACAGTCAGAACAATGGTAAAGGACTCACAGCGATGCAGTCAGCCCTGGGGATGCGGATGCCTGTGCCTACCCTGCCCTAGCCTTCCCCATCCTCTGAAGCCCATCTTCATCCTGGTGTCCGTCCTTCTCACTTCACTGCTGTGACCCTATTTACAAAAGTATATGTTGTATTATTTTGAATATTCAAATTTTGTGGCAAAATTGCTATATTTTATGTATCACTTGGCAATTTGCTCATCTACTATTTTTTTTTAGGATAACTCCATGTTGATATATTTTGTTCTACTCCATTTTTTAAAGGGATTAAAAGAAAACAACAATAAAAACAATATAGGATTTCAAAACAAGATGATAGAAAATTAACAATGGTTACTGTATTGCATATTGTTATCTTCTCCATTCACTTTTAACTGCTCTGTAATTACTGCATTTAACTACTGTCACAGTTTCTTTTCCATTCTCTTGCTGGTGAGTGTTTAAGATAGGTCTCTCTGATCATACAGATCATGCTGCAAAGACATCTGACGAGAGTCCCCTTGAACATATACAGATCGTATAGAATTTTCAGGTCAAAGAGGGTTTTACTTTTTCTTTACTAAATTCAAAATAGACATTGTCTTGGTTACTTTTCTCTCATGGCTGAGACAAAATATCTGATGTTCACAATTAGGGAAGGGAAGGTTTATTGAGCTTACAGTTTTTGGAGATTTCAGTCCACAGTCAGCTGGCTCCGAGGCACTGTGGCGTGGCCGAGGGGCAGCTGTTCACGGCGGCTATAAGCACAGGCGCAAAAGAGCCACACAGGGGCCAAGCATGCCTTCTTCCCTCCCTTATATTGTATGCTGGCTCCTTACCCTGTGGGTGCAGCACTTACACGACCAATCCCAGCACTGGACAACAAGCCAATCACAAATGGTAGACTCAGCTGCCTCCATGATTGCATGAGGCTTGGAGGGCCACCCAAACATAAACCATAACAGACATTTTAATAATTTATACTTGCACCAGTCGTGCTTAGTAGTTCTGTATCTTTAAATGCTTTCCAAAACCTGAGGGTGCTGACATTAATAAGGAATTTTACACGTGGCATTACTGAATTACAGACATGCACAGTGGAATGCTACCATGTCTCAAAATGGCTGAACGATGAAAAACATCACAGTAACACTCTCTAGAGCTGGAGAGGGAGCAGGGGAACTGAACCTCCTGTCCACAGTTGGCCAGAAGGTAAGGTGGTGATCACATGACTGAGCAATCCCATGTCTAGGTACTCACCTGAGAAGACTGAAAACAGGTCTATGCAAAAGTTCCCTGTGAGTATTCGTGGTGGAATCACTCACAGTTATTAATGCTGGTCACAGAAGTTTATGTTTCTACTTGAGATTAGCACGGTTAGGGAAAAAAGATGAGTGCCTGTCAGAACACAGGGATCTGTGTACTACTTAGTACTACTTACAATTTAGGGCTGGGAACTTAGCTCAGCATCACAGTGCCTGCCTGGCAAGCACGAGGTCCTAAGTTTCATCCCCAGTACCAAAAGACCCACAAACGAAAATGAGAAAACAAAACAAAACAAAAAAAGAATTTAGGACCATGTGATCTATAGGGTCAGTTTTGGGATCATGCCTCTTCAAGGAGACTGTTAAAAGTCAACCGTGGCCTGCCCACAAATATCCTTTGAAACCAAGAGGCACTCCAACAATTTATTTTCCATCAGGGATCAAAAAAGTTCCTTTAGAGAATTAGTGAATATGTCTTAGGATCTAACAGAAGAGGTACTAGTGTAGGTGTCACAGTTTTTTTTTTTCTTCGTCTTTTTGAGGCAGGGTCTCGCTATGCAGTTTAGGCTGGCGTTGGGCTCACTTTGTAGCCCAGGCTGGTCTCGAACTTGCAATGATCCTCCTGCCTCAGCCTCCCTAGTGCTGAGATTACAGGAGTGTGCCACGACACCCAGCTTACAGTTACATCTGAATTTTAATAAATGTTTTCCTTGGGACATACTTACACTGAAAATTTATTTGTTTGGCTAAAATTCATACTTGGCTGAGTTTTTACTTGTTCACTGTGGCAACTGTTCACTGGTGAGACTCTTTTTCTTTCTTTGAGGCAGGGTTTCACTATGCCTTGAACTCTGTGGAGCCCAGGCTGACTTCAAATTTGTGGCAACTCTCCTGTCTCAGTCTCCTGAGCGCTGGGATTTTAGGCGTGTGACATTGTGCCCAGCTTACTAGTGAGACCCTTGATCCGGATGGCGAGAGCCTTCAACTTTTCACAATAGAACTTTTCAAATGTTTTCTGCATGGAGTACAAAGTGAAAAGAACTCCATAATTATGTTAACTACAAATATCAAGACTATAAACACTGTCCTACTTTGTTTAAAAAGATACACAGTGGGTGGGTATACACAAATTTAAAAAGGTGTTTTGTGCCTGTAACACAGAAAAAATTTGATTTTATAAAAAAATTTAAAGGACTAACAAATTTGTCTACTTGTGGAAATGCTTCCTTAGTGTGAACTCTGTTCAGAGCGAGTCAGACTTCACTAAGGACCAGCTGTCACACAGCTGACTTCCTGCGTCGGGATGGACTCCTGTGTGCGCACAGAAATGCCATGGGAGGAGGAAAAGTGACTCATCAGCGAAGGAATCCTGAAGAGATGAGAATGTTTACCACGCCTGCACTTCTCAAATGGTGTCTTAACATCACTTTGTAAAAGCAACACTGAAAACTCTTAAATGTCTTACTTTCTGCATAAGGATGATCAATTTTTTAAAAAAAAGGTAGGAGGAACAATAGCAATTGAAGTAATTTTTCTCAATGAAACCGTTTCTGCCCAGGATTTAGCTCAGTGGCCTAAGCGCCTGCCGGGCAAGTGCAAGGTTGTGAGTTCGATCCTTGGTACCAAAACAACAACAACAGTCAATGAAACCCTTGCTGACAAGCTTCCTGTGTGTCACACGGTGGAGCAGGCACTTCCTGTGCCACACGACGCTGAGGAGCGCTAAGGAACTAACACGTGACAGGACGCAGACACCACACACAGGAAACGTAACAGGAACTGTCAGCTCTTACGGAGGGTGAGATGGGCGGGTGAAGAGCAAGCAGCAGGAGCTTCCAGAGTGGCTCTTGAGGCAGCGCAAGGCAAGCAGGCGTGACACGACGGGAACCACAGGGGGAGGCAGAGAGCAGGCGGCCTGCCTGCCCCACCTGCTCAGCCCCGCTCAAGCAGACTGGCCCCCCCTTCCCTCCCGCAGGCCTCCAGCACCTCCACATCACCGCCCCTCACTCTCCCCACGGCTCCCTGGCCGCCCACTGTCCTGCTCTCCGCCAGGCCTTCCCAGCTGCTGTTCTAGCTGGGCTCTGTACCATGACTTCAAGCACACTGTACCCTCCCAGGCTTCTAATGCCTCAGGTGACAATGACATGTTCACTGACTACACATCCCAGGACAACAGGGAGCTTCTGTCTGTTTTGCTTTTGTTGTTCCTGGGACTTAGCATAGTTAGCATGCTGACTGCCTCATAGAAAATAATAAATGGCTGATGAATTAATTGTTGTTAATAGAGTTTGTGGTGTGTTGTTGAATATACTTTTGAAGATCTTCTCCAAGTGATAGCTGTGTCAAACTACAGGTCATTAATAAAGGCACACAGCAAATGAATAGGTAATTCCTAATACATTTGTGTAATTCAAAGCATTTTCAGGTATTGTAGGTAATGGCCTTTTAAAATGGGCTAAGTACAACTGGGTTTCTTAAGGGCAGGAAAACTATAAATTTAATACAAAAACAATAACATCACATAATGGAAAACTAAACCAGAAAGCTATGGCCTTATAAGTCACATGATTTTTAGGCCGGGGATATAGCTCAGTGGCACAGTGCCCCCTGGCAAGTGCAAGGTTGTGAGTTTGATTCCAACGTCCTTCCAAATAAATAAATACCACGATTCTTACAAATAATAACTTTAGTTTTAGATACCACAGAGTCTTTATACTTTTCTTTCTTAAGGAGGCCAGGAATACAGCGCAGCACCTGCCTGGCAAGTGTGAAGTTGAGTTTGATCCCCAAAAACACAAAGGAAAGAGGATGCTGTGTTTTCTTAGTCACATGCAGGAGATATCAAAAGTTTAGGTAAATTCAAAATATGCCTGATATTTGAAATGTAATACCTAGGCAATATTCACTTAATTTCATATCTTTGCCAAATAAAGGAATTTAAGCAATGTTTATACACTTCTTCAATGAATATTTAATTTTACTCTTTGTAGCAACATTCTAATATTTCAATACCAAATTCATATCAATTATAAGTCAATACTCAAACTGATAACTTAGTTGTCTTAGATTATATTGTTACTGAAGGAAATCATTAAAATACTAATATATAAATTTAAGATTATCTGCCTGTTCCACCTAGATTTAAATGACACTTTTTCATTTTTATAACTAAATTTAGAAATATTATTGTAAAGACTGAACATAGCAGAATTCTTTTGTGAAATCTGATTTTCCAATTATAAAACACTGACATTTGGGAAAAAGCAATCACTTAAATGAAAACTAAAAATATATAGCCTATGTTTAAAACATGGCCTTTATTAATACTGCCTGCTGCGCTCCATTTCTATTTTACATTGAAGTACTTCTGCTTTGCAAAGAAAAGACAGAAAAGTGCATTTTACAAGAGAACTGTTTTGTTTTTAATTCTCTGAGAAGATGGAAGGAATCTGAATCACAAATTCACAATATGGTAAAGTGAAATTAAGAAACAATGGTATCAGTAATGCTATGCGCCATCACTAGGGTTAGCGTTGACTTTGTTCTTGTAAATTAGATCCTGATATACAATCTAGAGCATCTTGATTATTACTCTACAGCATATGAAACACAGAAAAGGAGGTTTAAAAAAACCTTCTCAATGTATAAACATGAATTTAAAAATTGCTCTTAAAAAATCAGCTTTTTACATAATGTATATGCAAAACTGCTTTAAATACATGATTTTGGAAGAACTATTTACAAGATGTATCAGTCTGTGGAACAATTCACAGACAAAGCATACATAATTGCTTTACTTAGTTGTTGCATCTCAACTTTGGGAGATATAAATTTATTCGGCAGTACAGCAAACATAAACACTGTGACAAAGCATTTTAAGGGCAACCAAACTTTGATCCTCAAAAAAGTTTAGATACTAGGACTGCCAAAGTTTCTAGTTAAGGACCCACTTTAACCATTTACAGCTCTGCACTGCTGGAAGGACAGACAGACTCCCTTGCACCGGGGGGTTGCTGAACGTACCTGCCTGGAAACAGACAGCTGAGAGCTAGTGTCATCCAAAGAGTGAATTAACCTAGAATTGTCTTTTTTTCCATTTTATTAATATTTTTAAAAATACATAAAAATACAACATCCAATGTCTGAATAAATATATTTAACAAGTTGCAAGATAATACCTTATTTTACACAAAAATTTCAGCTTTAGAAATCTTGTTAAATAACTTCATTGTTGTTATATATTTCATTTTTGTATTTTTGTAACAAAATAAAAACTCTGAAATTACATAGAAAAAAGACAAAATATTTTTGTCAAGGGATAAGATAGTCCACTGAAAACTTATTCACAATTCCACTGTACACATTAATAAACATTAAAATATTTGCATAATTGTGTGCTCAAAAGTCCTATAAAAAGTGGAAGACTTATTACAACTGTAGTTTTCAGTCAACTACACTTCCTTTCACAATTTATTTTGTCCCATTTACATTTTTAAACCTGGGCACACTGCTGAACATATACTTTGGCAGTTCTAAATAGCAAGTGCTTCCACTAAAAAAAAAAATCAACAACAATAAAAAACACAAAACAAATATCCTACTCACCAAGTGTCCACATACATCTTAGTGAAAGTGCAGCAGTAACTATTCAGCTGGATAAGTTTGATGTTTATCATGTGCACTTGCTTGTCTATGATTTCAATAACACCTGAAAGCTTTATAATACAAATTAAAATCTGCTAAGTGCCCTTTTTTCTGTATCACAAAAAATGAAAAAGAAATGAAGAGGGAAACTCCTGACAAAGGTGGCAGGCTGCCTAATCTTCAATTATTTATCAGCGTGGTTTTGCAACGAGGAAAAAGAAGAGAGGAGGGAACAGATACGGTCCAGTCCGGGAAGCACCCGGATCTACTTAGCAATGGGAAGCCAGCTGAGTGCTTTCTGTGGCTGTCCGCTGGGGTTTGGGAAGTTATGTCCATGGCAGCACATCGCTGGAAGGCAGAGGAAATGTTTATCACCTGCATTCTACGGCAAGGACATTTTGTGGCGGGGATGATGATGAGGGACTCATTCCAGTGTCGGATGAAGCTGATGACATGGAGGCTCCCACATGAGACACTGCAGAATCAAAAGAACTGTATTAGGCTAAAAATACAAACGTGTAGCCAGGGGAAATGAGACTCTTCACATTATTCACTGCAATCACAGGCCCTGGGAAAATGGATGGTCAGCAAGTATTCTCTGTGGCTGGAGGGTATGCAATCAGCCTTCGCTCAGTTAGACAAACCAAGAGTTCAAAAGATACCGGAGGGCTTGAGAGTACAGCTCAGGGGTAAAGCATGGGCTTTGCACAGCACTGAGTTCAATTCTCAACAGGAGGTGGGTGAGGGGGCATCCCGCAAACGTAGAGATAAAAGAAGGATAAACTCTTGAACAGTACTTGAAGGATCCCAGGAAGAAACTCAGCTTGGTCTAAATAAAATATAAGTTAAATCTGAAATCTTTAAGTTTTGCTGTGTCTTAGGGTCATGACACTACGAGAATTCATACAACCCGGAGAGTTTCCAGTAGTTGTCAGGTATTAGAATCATGAGGCTGGAAGTGTGAGTGTGTGATTTGGAAAAATAATGCTCAAACGGCTTTATCAAAACTCTTGAGGAGGACATCTCATGGATTAAGGGTTACTATCTGTGTATGAGACTCTGCCATTGTATAGTGTTTTTCCCTCCCTTTTATCTTCCCTTTGGCTTTTAGTGTCCTCCTTGAAAAACTCTACTTTTGCTTGTCAATCTTTGTCCAGTTGTTCCTAAGTTTTAATTTTATTTACTGATATTTATTGACTAAAGTATATTTCTGTATATATGTGACTAGCAGTAAGACGTGTGCCTCATTATGACAAATTCTTCAATGTGTGCTACAAATCACTCAGTGTCCCAATGTGTTAAATCACTACAAAAAACAAAGAAAACAAACAAAATAAACCCAGAGTGAAGGGTTCTCTGAAGACATTTCAGTTGTTCTCTCTCTCTCTCTCTCTCTCTCTCTCTCTCTCTCTCTCTCTCTCTCTCTCTCTCTCTCTCTCTCCCCCCCCTTTTTGTACCAGGGATCAAACTCATGACCTCACGCTTGCCAGGCAGGTGCTTATGCCACTGAGCTAAATTCCCAGCCCTCTCTTTGTGTTTTTAAGAGTACAAACTGCCTACTGTTTAGCCTTTAAAAGCAAAAGACTTCCAGGAAGATAGCAGAGTGGTAAGCAGCAGCAAAGCTACTTCAAGTGTTAGAATCCAGGCACTGGAGAGTAACAACTTGGGGAAGAAAAGGATGAGGGAGGTGGATCCCCAGGAGCCAGGAAGGATAGTTAGGGAACACTGGAGCCCACAGAGAAAGTACAGACATCAACACAGAAACAGGAAATGCAGCAGCACAACAGAGCAGTGGATACTGTGCGCCAGGACGGCTGGTGAGGGACTCCAGTCCAACCCCTGCAGGCTCTGGAGACTGCTCCGTTGGATGCCATTTTAGGGTGGGGCCAACCGAACACCAGAGTCAGCACAGCTGTGGGTTGGCTTCATCTCAGGGTTCCCAGTGTTCAAACCCCACAGCGACTGGGTGAGGGACAAGCATAAGAGATATCCAGGGCCAAGCCAGCGAGAGACACCCAGAGTATCATAAACTAGACTCAGGCTCCGACCCCTGAGCAGAGGCCAGGAGCCACTCTGGATTTTAAAGCACCAGAACCAGCACCTTGCCCTAATACTACTGCCAGTTTGCTGGGGCTGTCCAGCAGGGATCTGGGCTCTCACTGCTTCCTGAGCCTACCAGCAGGAAAAGTTATGCCCTGAAACGCACACTAAAACAAAAAGGCAGCAGACCTCAGAAGATAATCACAGGCTTATGATTACAGGGAAGTGTTTTTTTTCATTGTTGTTTGGTGTTTTTGTTTTCGTTTTTGAGTGTGAACATTTTAGGTTTTTAATTTTTTTTTTTTTGAGACAGGGTCTCACTCTGTGGTTCAGGCCTTGAACTTACTATGTACCCAGCTGGGCTTGGTGGTGACCCTCCTGCCTGCCCAGTTGTTTTATTCTGTTCTTGCTTTTGTTTCCTTCTTTCATTCCTGTCTTCTTCACCAATAACCCAAGGCTTAGATAATTCTGTCATTCAGTCTTGCTTCTAATGTCTTTCTCTTATTTCTCTATTTTTTTTTTTTTTTTTTGGTACTGGGAATCGAACTCGTGACCTCACACTAGCCAGCCAGGCACTTAAGCCACTGAGCTAAATCTCCAGCTATTTCTCTCCACTGAGCTAAATCTCCAGCTATTTCTCTATTTTTTTCCTCTTAATCCTTTTTCAATTTTCTTCCATTACGGTACAATAGCTTTATTGAGTGGGTAGTTACTGTATAAAATTTTGTGATTTGTCTTAGATTTTGTTATATAACTATAAATTTTGAATCTATGGTTAAAAGTGGCAAATTAATAGTTATGACAGTTTTTCATTTTGCAGTCTGTGCTTGATGCTATTGTTATTACTGATTGTCAAGATGATGAAGCTGTTATGATCAATTGATCTTATCTGCCAACACCTATATTGTTTGGGAGCATCAGCAATACTGCAGTCCAGTACCAAAGAACTAGGTGCTAGGCCAAACAGGTTGCAACCTTTCATTCCTAGTAAACTTAACAGGCAGGATCCCGGGACAGACTCAAAGGCCAAAAGCCAGCTACATCTAGAACACATCTCTGAAAAAATAGTAATTTCTAAAAGAGGTCTTGATACTGGTTAACAGCCAGGGATATAGCTCAGTAGCACAGTGCCCACCTGGAAAGTGCAAGGTCCTGAGTTTGATTCCTAGTACAAAAAAAAAAAAGACGGATGTTGGGTTAATAAAGCTCCTACCATAAAAAATTTACAAGCTTCAGTGAAGAAAACAAATAAATAAAATGGAAAATAGAAAATGAGAAACCTGAGAAGCAAGATGCAACCGATAATCACCAACTCATCCAATCGAACAAAGGCAGCATTGAGGTGGCAGAAATAAAACCTAACCAGCTGAATGTCATGCAATGGTAGCGCCAGAAGTCACAAAACAGATCAGTAAGTCTCTTGACAAAAACAAAACAGATAATTACAGAGAGAATAGTCAGAAGGAAGGAAATGATTAGTGCATTTAGAGTAGACAAGGATAAAAAAAAAAAAAGGAACTTAGGAAAGATATGGAAACCATGAATGCCCAACACAGAAAAGAACTGGATTGCACAAAATAGACTCAAATGGAAATTTAGGAGATTAACAAATTCTACTCAATATATACACAGCGGAGTTACAGATGTGGTGGTGCACTCCAGTAATTTTAGCAATTGAAAGGTAGAGGCAGGCAGATCACCATGAGTTCGAGGCCACCTGGGGCTACATAGTCTAGGCCAGCATGCGTTATATAGTGAGACCCTGTCTCAAAACAAAACAAATCAAAACAGATGCAAAGGATCATGAAAAGGATGGTACATGATACAAAGAAGACTAACATAACATTACTGGGATTCAATGAAGAATCCAGAGAGCACAAAATCTATAAAAACCTGTTCACAGAAGTAATAGCAGAAAACTTCCCAATCATGAAAAAAGAATTTGAGGTACAGATAAATGAGGCACATAAGAACTCCAAACAGTCATGACCAGAAAAAAAACTACACCAAAGCATAGTCAAGACTCCAGAAATTCAACACAAGAACAGAACACTAACAGTTATTTGACAAAAGAAACAAATTACTTATAAAGGGAAACCCATCAGAATCACAGCAGACTCCTAAACTCAAACCTTTAAGTGATAGCTTGGAGTGAAGGATTGTAAGTCCTAAAAGAAAACAATCTCCAACCCAGACTGATGTATCCTGTAAAATTATCTTTCAAAATTGAGGAAGAAATAAGATATTTCCATGATACAGAATATTTGAAGAGGGCTGGGGATATAGCTCAATAGCACAGCACCTGCCTGGCAAGTGCAATACTGTGATCCCTCGTGCACACGTGCACACACAAACCCTGAAGAAATTCATAACCAAAAACCAGCACTGCAAAACATTTTGAAGGATGTTGTAGAAAAAACAACAGTTCCAAGAATCCCAATAGAATGAATCCACCAGACAAAAGAAGCAGTTAAGCAGAAGGGAAAGAAAGGGAGCCAACAATAGGAAAATAATGAGACAAGGATAAGTCAATACAGATCAGAAATAAACCATCAATGTGAATGGTCACATCAATTCAGTGAAAGAAAGATTACCAGAATGGATCAAGAAACAGAACCAACAATATGCTGCATACAAGAAACACATTTAATCCAAGTTAAAAAGTAAAAAGATGGAAAACAATACTCCATGTGACAGGAACCCAGAAAAAAAAAAAAAACAGGAGCAGCTATTCTGTTTATAGACAAAGTGGCTTTCAAGGCAAGACAACAGAAGACACAAAGAAGGCCATTAGATACTTGTTAAGGGAACAATCCCAGAAGAGATAACACTCAACTATAGAGGAACCAAATACTAGTGTAGCCAACCTATATAAAACAAACGCTAATAGATGTCAAAAGCCAGATAAGCGGTGGTCTCGGTGGCACATGCCTGTAATCCTAGCACTTGGGAGGCTGAGACAGGAGGATTGTTGTAAATTTAAGCCAGTGGGGGCTACAAAGTGAGTTCAAGGCCAGCTTGAACTGCGTAGTAAAACTGTCTCAAAAAGACAAACAAAACAAAACAAAATTCCAGATAAGAACTACTACAATTATAATGGGGGGTACCTCAACATCCCACTGTCACAAATAGATCAACTCGACAGAGAATCAACAAAGAAATGTCAGAGCTGAACCAAACCTCTGCATAAATAAAGTTGGTAGATATCTACATAACGTTCCACACTAATATGACGTACCAGAACTTATGAGACACAATGAAAGCATCCCAATGGGGGGACTTTAAAGCGGTGAACTCCCAAATCAGAAAAACAGCAAATTCACATGAATGACCTCAAGCGTCTAAAAGAGAAGAGCAAATTACATTCAAAGGACATACAAGGGAGGACGTTATAAAGACTAGAGCAGAAACTGTGGTCTTTAGATGCAACTGAGACCAAAAAAAAAAAAAAAAAAGAAGAACCAATAAATTGAAGAGTTGGCTTACTAACCCTAACCCTGTAGAAATCCACAAGATCATCAGTGCCTACTTTGACACCCTGTAATCTAGTAAGATGGAAAATTCAGAAGAAATGGAAAGATTCCTATATACACATGAATCACCAAAGAAGAAGATATAAAATCCAATCAGTCAATGAAACTGAATTAAAAAACAAAACAAAAAACTATCTACAAAGAAATAAAGGCCCAGGTCCTGATGAATTCACTGCTGAATTCCATAAGAACTTTAGAGCAGATCTAATGCTACCACTCCTCAAACTCTTTAATGAAATTGAAAGGGAAACTATATTTCCAGACTCATTCCTGGAAGCAAGAATTACCCTGATACTAAAACACAGGAGTCAAACAAAAGAGAGAACAAAACCCTTAGTAAGATACTGGCAAACAGAATGCAGCAAATCATCAAGATTATATACTATGACAAAGTGGGATTCATACTAGTGATGCAGGGATGGTTCAGTGAATGCAAATGTAATGTACCACATTAACAGAATCAAGGAGAAAACTACACGATCATCTCAATACACATAAAAAAAAAAGCATTTAACAAAGTCCAACACCCCTTCATGATAAAAACCATACAAAAAAATTGGAATACAAGGTGTTTATTTCAATCTAATAAAAACTAACTATGACAAGCCAACAGCCAACATGATCCTGGTCAAAAACTGAAAGCTTTCTTTCACTCCAAAATCAGTCACGAGACAAAGATGTCCACTGTTACCACTTGTGTTCAATATGGTTTTGGAAACATTAACCACAGCAAATAGAAATAAATAAAAAGAATATGGATAGGAAAAAAAAAGAAGTTAAATTATTATTATTTGCAGCTGACATGATGTTCTACATAGCAGATTCCCCAAGATTCTACCAAGACTCCTAGAATAACCAAATTCAGTAGCATAGCAGGATACAAAGTCAACACTCAAAAATCAATAGCCTTCCTGTATACAAATAACAAACTCAAGGAAAAAGAAATGAAGGAAACCGTATCTTTCACAACAGGACCAAGAAAACTAAACTACTTAGGACTCAATCTAACAAAGTGAAAGACCTTTTTATGGTTGTGTCTGGATGTCCCCCAAAGCCTCATGCAGTCATGGACGCAGGCTTCCGGAGCTTGTAGTGAATTCATGGTCCAATGCTGATTATGGGTGTGAGTGCTCTACCAGTTCTGGGGCAGAGAGCCTGCACTTACAATATAAGGGAGGCAGAAGAGGCTTGCTCACTCACGTGCTCCTCTCGCTTTAGCTATCTTCTGCTGCCAGGGACTGCTGCCTTTTGCCATGAGCCACCCTGCCTTGGACCCACCAGATTATGGACTAAAACTTTCACAAACTGTGAACTAAATAAACCTTTCTTTCCTTCATGTTGGGTGTTGGGTATTTTGTCTCAGTAATGAGAGAAATTAACCAACATAATATACAAACATCTATCCTACAGATTTCTAAGGGCTATTGTGGCAGCATTGGGGAAACTGCCTTTTAGTGACATCACTATTTCACTGTTTCCTAAAAAACACGATAAATGATACACTGCTCTCTTCCAAAAGAAACTGACTGAGGGTTAGGGGTGGGTAGTGCAGTGTCAGAATATATGAATGAGGCCCTGGGATCTATCTCTAGCAGTGGCACCACGACCACTACCACAAACAAATGTCTCCGAAGACATCTATCTCTATCCCCCTCCTACGTCTCTTCCACTAAGAGTTAAAAGCAACACATCACAGTGATATATGTACACCCATGTTTACAGCAGCCCAATTTATAACAGCTAAATCCTGGAGACAGCCCAGATGTTCATGAACAAATGAAAAAAGAAAATGGGATATTCATATACAATGCAAAACTGGTAGCTAAAAAGAAGGATAAACTGGAGTCATTTTTGGACACACAAGTTTAAATACTGCAGTTTCTTTTGGGTGAGAAACGCAAAGGGCAAACAACAAGCACAATGAAGGACAGATATTGGGAAACAGGAAGAACATGTTCAAAAGGGAAGTGGACAAAGTTGGGAAGGGAAGGAAAGGAAAAGGAAAAAAAGAGAATACAGACAAAAAAAAAAGAAAACAAAGGTTTTGTAAATGGACAGGGGAAGAAGGGTTGAAAGGATGCGGGAGGAAATAGAAAAACAGAAGAATCAAGATACAAATTCTCTATGATGAGTATATTGATATGTATGACAAATACGTACTTTTTTTTTTTTTTTGGTACAGGGGACTGAACTCGTTATCTCACACTTGTCAGGCAGGTGTTTATGCCACTGAGCTATGTCCCCAGTGAAATATGTGCTAATACAAAAGTAAAAATAAAGAGTAGAAAAAGATAATTTGATTTTCCATTGCTCTATTCTGTTTCTAAGAATTAAAAACTGTTGCATTTGGAGAACCAATTCAATGGCACACGACACAGGTTACTGTTATCAGTAATTCATCACTTAAATCTCTCAACAAAGACAGGTCATTTACGACTGACTGGCTCATCCCTTCATTCCTTCATTCATTCATTCAGGCAGTGACACTCCTGGCACGCCCACCCCACCTGCTTCACTCCATTCGTGCAGCAGTTGCTCTAAGCATCCAATGTAAGAATCACTATAAAGCTCCCTCCACCACTACCCTGAAAGTTTCTTTACTGTGTTCCCATGTGGGATGCCGTGTTTGCTGGATCTTCCTGCTCTGCCTTCATGTTTCTAGTACAACCACGGGAAGCACGACCTGTGAAATTTGGTATGGCCCAGCGTGGACCTGTACACTGTGATCTAAGCACTCTGGGAGGCTGACGCAGAGGATCAAAACCTCGATCCCAGCCTGGGCAGGTTAACAAGACCCTGACTCAAAAGCACTCAATCAATCAATCAATAAATAACAAAAGGCTGGAGATGTAAAACAATACAAATGCCATGGATTTAATCCCCAGTACTGCTCAAACAAAAGGGAACAAGGATAAGAAATTGGTTGCTGTTTCTTTCATGAGTACTTTAGATATGATCAACATTCACATTCTCTTTGTTGTGGCCTTCTAAGACTTCACCTGCACTTCAGTTTGATTTCCTCCTCATTCTTTATAAAAGGCACACGGGTCTTTTCAGTCTTCTAATCACATCCTTCAGTTGTGAAATTTGAGTAATACTTTTCTGATGGAAACTTCCTTCCAAGTTTGTTCAGTGCCCTCTCTAGAAATCGCACGATCCAGAAGTTGGGTCTCCTCATCGGTTCCTGCACTCCTATTTTCCCCTTTGACTTTCCAAAGGGATATCTTCAGCTTTATGTCTATCTCTTCTATTAATTTTTTAAATTTGATACTGGGAATCAAATTCATGGCCTTGCATTTGCCAGACAAGTGCTTATGCTGCTGAGCTATATTCCTGGCCTCTTCTGTTAATTTTTAAAAGCATTTCTACTGTCATATTTTTAAGAGATCCTTCTTATCCTGCTTTTTTTAAAAAACAGGATCAAATTTTTGTGTTTTTGAAGAAAATATGGTACATTGCTTTCTCCACATTGCTTTTTATTCTCCTATTTTGTTTTCTGTCTTTCATCAAGTGTCTGGCTACACAGCTTCCACATGAAGACAGGGACGTGAGGTGGTGAGGGCCTGGGGCTTTTCGCTGTGGCCATCAACATGCTAGACCACCAAGGACCTCACCCTCTGGCTCAGAAGCGTCAGATGCTGCTATGTTAGGTCATTCTTCCTAGGTAAGCAACATCCTCAGAGGACTCCTCTGATACTCTCGGGAATGAGCACACACTTGGCTGCAATTTTCGAGGAGCCAAGAGGCTTGGATCTCGGGTCAGGAGTCTTATCATTCAATCTACAGGCCCATTCCTCACATTCGTTCAGTTATGGCTCACGTCCCTGAGTATCCAAGTCCCCTGGTCCCCTCTCCTGTGTGAGGTAAACCTGCTATTTTCAAGAGATGGCACCTTGCCTTACAGGGTGGCATGGGAGGGTTCCATTCCTCCTACTTTCAACCAGTCCCATTGCCAGCCCTATCAATTTCCCAGCTGGCAGAGCTCCTCTGAGGTAAGTGCTCTTCACTGGCTACTCCTGCTCTCTCCCACTGGAGAGAGAAGCCATGTTTTAGCACTGTCTCCTTTGCTAGGACCCTGTCACTAGTTAGCTGCTCAGCTTCCCCAAGATAAGCTGCTGACATTTCTTCTCTGCTGTCTCATCTTCTTCTCCTTGGAGGTAGTTATGGTTTTCATTTTTGCTCCCCAGTAGTGGGAGTTAAACCTGGAGAGCAGTGAGCCACATCCCCAGCCTTTATTTCTTTTGAGACAGGGTCTCAACTGAGTTTCCTGGGCTGGCCTTTAACTGGCCATCCTCTTGCCTTAATCTTCTGAGAAGCCAGGAGATCACGCTTGGATAATTTTTTTTTTTTCAAATGAATAAACCACTACTCTTGTTTAAAAAAAAAAAAGGCCAGAGACCTAGCTCAGTGGTATAGCACCTACCTAGTACATTCCCAGTACAACTCCGTGTACGATTACTAGCGCAGGAAAAAAAAAAAGGATCAAGTGCTATTTAGTCATCTGTTGATTATTTATAAACACTTAATTCAGTTATCTTCCACTTTCCTTTAATTCAACGCAGTTCTCCTCAGTCACAGGTATAAGAATTGCTCTGGACTCAAAAGATGCACTTACGGGGGCTGGGGATTTAGTTCAATGGCATAAGTGCCTGCCTTGCAAGTGCGTGGTGGTGAGTTTGATCCTTAGTACCGATAAAAATAAATAAATAAATAAATAAATAAATAAATAAATAAATGATAAAAAAAAGATGCACTTACAGTTGAGCAAGGTGGTACATGCCCACAGTGCCAGCTCAGGAGGCTGAGGCAGGAGGATCACTGCGAACATGAGGGCAGCCTGAGCTACATAGCGACTTTAAGCGAGACTCTGTTTCCAAAAAACTCTAACAAATACATCTAAAAATACAGAGCCAGAGATGTAGCTCAGCAGTATAATGCCTGCTTGATAAGTGTGAGGTCCTGAATTTGATTCCTGGTACAAAAAAACATACATAGTACATTTCCAGTTTTGGAAGGTACAGCACTGCTCAAGTAGTTGTACCATTTGTTTTTCCACAAAGAATATATAAATTTCCTTTCATTTTCTTCAGCAACTGGCATTAACGGCTTCTACATTGTTTTTCCTGCAATTCTACTCGTGTGCAGTAATTTCTCCTTGCTTTACCATGATCTGTGTAAGTCTGGCTATGGGGCTTTTAATTCCCTTTACAGGTACTTCAGCGGAGCATGGGGTCTAGCAGCATAATCATGTCTGCGTGTACCTAAGTCACCCCGTATGTTTTAAGGTCTTGCTCAGACACTGCTCTCCGTGTGATCACTCCAAAGGTGTCTCTCTTACCAACCGCTAGACTGGCGAGCATTTCCAGAGGACATACTCTGTCCTGCACAGACCTACTTAACTGTACTGTGTCACCTGCCAGGGTGTGGAGCACATCTGTCCCACCCATGTGGCTGACCTGTGTCACACTGCAGTGCCATTGCTCAGCAGGCAACTTAGGGTCCCAAGTTATCTCGAGAGCAAGCCTATCCTCACTCATCTTGGCGAACCTTGTGACGGCAGTGCTGGTGACTGGAAAGCTGACACAGGTGTGCACAGCACAGAGCGAACATCAGAGCAGGCGAGCTCCGCCTGAGAACCTGCTCGGTGAGCACCACGGCAGCCACTGCCAGGCTGGGTGGGGCCGTCCCACTGTCTCGTCCAGCTCATCAGCTGTCGAGGCGCTCACTGCAACCCCAGCAACAGAAAAGGAACCACGCGTGAGCGAGAAATCTTCAGAGACCAGAGGATACAGACTGGAAGAATGAGGGGAAGTCTCACTAAATTACCTTCTCTGTCTTTCTTTTTCAATCTTTTTCTCCTCCTGTCTATGGTTGCAACTTCAGACTTCAAAGACATATAGTATTTTCTGATTTCCTGTAGTTTTTCTTGGAGAAAAGAGATTCTTTCTGTACTGTTCATGTTATCTAATTCACCTAAAAGGGGAAAAAAAGTTAATTGAGATTTTTAAATAATTCTGTGGGGAAAAAATGTTAGTTCTTTAAAAAAAGTAACACTCTTGTTTATTAAAAGTTATCATATTAAGTTAAATGAAGCTCTTTAGCCTGGAAAGACTAGAATTAAAATTCATTATAGTTTATATAGTCCAGATTTTCTTAATGGAACATATAATACTTAAGTGGTCATAAAAACGTAAGAAAACATCAACACAAAGCACTATATATAAAGAACACTGAGGTTTCACTGACTGACACAATTCATACGTATCTTCTTCTTATTTCACCATTTCCTTTTTTTTTTTTGGTACCGGGGATCGAACTCAGGACCTCATGCTTGCCAGGCAGGTGCTTGTGCTGCTGAGCTATATCCCCGGTCCACTACTCCTAATTTTATTAATATTAAGCCAAGCTGACACTGTAAAATTCCAGCTTACGATATACTCTCAGGTTATCTATGGGTGTCTTACTGAGCTGAAGGCTCCACTTATATGTCCGGGGAGAGGAATTGGGATGCCTTTCCCTTTGCTTCTCTTTCTCTCCATCTTTGATGTGGGGAGAGATCCTGGCAGGAGCGCGTGTGAGCTTTGGCGGCTTGGATGCACTCAGATGCTTTACCGGAGTACATTTACTTGAGTTGTCCATGGCAGGGAGGTCTTCACTATCGCTGCTGTGCCCTGTAACAGCAGTAAGAAAGTTCACTTAGGGATGACAGTTCATAAATCAAAGACACCAAAATGCAACAGACCTCACCATTCTATCTCTTGGTATCAGAAAAAAAAAAAAAAGTATAAACGCGCACACTTCGTAACAGTTAAAAAGAAAAAAAAGAAATAATGGAACACTTATCAGTATAAAAAAATGACTAAAATTATATATTACTGAATGCTGTGCTTCTATTGTTAAAGAGAATGAGGTACAGAGTTCATTAGAACAAAAATGGCCCGCTATGTTATATTGTTAAGTGAAAAAGAAAAGTCATAAAACAATATAGTATCTTCCAATTATATGAAAGAAAAACATAAAACCAATTCAAGAGAGGACCCAACTCAAACTATATATAAAGCACAAAAAAGATCCTGATGGTACACACCCAACTTTTAAAGTATATAGAGTAACAGGTATTTACCTGCGACTCTGCCTTCATTCTCACTAATTTACCCGAGGGGATATTTTGATTTTCCATAGTAACAAGCTGGAACTCTCAACTTTTCCCTTTTTCTTTCCTGAACTCTACACTCTGTATTCATTTCAACAGCCAAAAGCCAACCTTGCTTCCTACTGACAAAGCCAAGCTGCAGGTAAACAGTCAGTTCCCCAGTTCCCTATCCGTCCTTACTGGTTTTGGCTTTTTGTCTGAAACAGGTGTTTTTCCTGCAAGACACAATCTCTTCACTTACTCTTACTATTGTCTACTCTAGCACCTCTAGAATGCCCCCACATCAGTCACCTGTGTCCTTTTATCTCAAATTCTTCCACTCCCAGAGTCTGCTCACATGACTGGATCCTTCCTGGCTTTACAGAGGAGGGAGGAGACCTCCCTGTAGTGGATGCTTCCCTCATCAGAGTCACACTGTTCTTTTTTTCTTTTCTCGTGTGTGTATGTGTGTGTGTGTGTCTTTTTGAGACAGGATCTCACAGTGCAGTTCAGGCTGGTCTTGAACTCACAATGACCCTACTGCCTCAACCTCCTGAGAGCTGGGATTACAGGCATGAGCCACCACACTCGATTAGAGTCGAATTTCTTGAAAGAAAAGCTCTTTGCTACCCTGACCTCCAGACCTTCTAACCGTGTCTCTGTGCTCTTCTTAAAGGTCCCCACACTACTGGCCCCAAAGCACCTGGACTTCTTGCCTGAACTCACTAGGGTTTACAAACGCTTATCTCTGGCCCATTTCCCCTAGCCTGAGCAGGGCTATCCTGTATCGTTTTACTTTTGCTCCTTTTTCTTCTCATTCATAAGTGAATGAATCCTAGTGACTGCCCAGATCTCTTTAATTTGTCCTTTTACCACCTTAGTGAAGTCCAACATTCTCTCCAAACAATGAAACTGGTATGTCCTTCTTTCTTTCCTTTATAATTGTTTAAACATCTTATTTGAAGTGATTTTCAAACTTATAAAAAAATTACACAATTACCATCAAACACTGTATCTAACCTATCTCAGTCCTCTTGCTGCCCCAGTGCTTTCGTGTGTGACTTTCCTGGGGGCCAGCTCCCTCCTGTTGCCTCACACTCGGCCCCAAACCTTCAGCCTAAGCCCAGGAGTGTCTAAGCAGACCCCTCAGGCATCCCAGGCTGCGCACAGGGAGCAGCTCAGGACCGGCCCAGGAACCTCTCGCAGCTGCACCTAAGCTCTGAGCCAGGCCTGGGCCGGCTGGGGGATAAGCTTCCAGCTGCACCGGCCGCTCCACCAGCTCCTCACCACCGGGGCTTCTCCTAGGCCACCCGACTGGGCTCTCAAGTAAGGGGAAGCGTCCTGGGCAAGGGCCCTGCCACACTTTCGGCGGCCAAGCCTCTGAGGGCGGGTGCCCTCACGCCTACCGTCAGAAGTGGGGTCACTACCCTCATCCTGCACTCAAGGGGAGGCGAAGGAGGTTTCATTTCTTGAAGGGAAAACAATCTCTGAATTTGTGGGTATGTTCTTACAACCACCATCAATGTGAAAGAACCATGATGCAGCTATTAAAACCGGGAAATTGGCACCAATATACTACTCCCATGGACTCCTCAAAGCCCCACAAGACCCAACCATATACTTTATAGCAACAAGAGCCAGGCATGAGTCATGTACTGTTTAAGTCACTTCTCTTAAAACCCTTAGGGCTGAGGACGTAGCTCAGCAGCAGGTGGGCTGCCTGGCAAGCACACGGCTCTGAGTTTGATTCCTGGCACCAAAACAACAATAAAAAGTCTAAAAGACTGGGCATGGTAGCACCTGTAATCCCAACGCTCTGGAGGCTGAGGCAGGAGGACTGCCATGAGTTCAAGACCAGCCTAGACTACCGTAAGGCCCTATCTCAAAGAACTAAGAAACATAAAAATTTAAAAAAGTTAACAGAAAAATGGCTATTTTTAGAAAATAATAAACCAGTTAAGTTTTAAACTGACACCAATGATCAAACCAGCCAACTACAGAAATGACTACCACTGCCCACCTGCCTGCATGCAAGACCAACCTGCGCCGTTCTTTTCATTTTTGGCTATGGCACTGGTTCGTTTTGGGGTACGCTTTTGTTTTTTTGCCATTAATCCACAATTTCCATCGCTTGGCCTTTTCTGACCTGAAATGAGGGGAAAGAGAATTTGAAGGACAGGAAAGGAAGTGCAGAGGACACTACTGTTTCCGCTGCCCTGAGGGACATGAGAAGGGCCGCTAGGTACTGGGGCCTCAGGGACCCGGCTGGAGTCTCACCCTTGTCTCTGCCCTCTCGGTCTGGCCCAGGCTCGTTGCAGGCGGCGGCGCCGGGCGCCGACTCACACAGGCCGTCCCGCGGCACCCCGTGCCCCTCCGCGGCCATGTAGTCTCCCTCGGGCGTGGTGTCACTGTCGCTGCGGGACCCGTCCTGGCTGAGCGCAAGCGGCGAGGTGGCTGCGGGGAGCGTGGGGAGCGCAGGGGGCACGGGGCCTGAGGCCGCGGCCTCCTCCGCGCTGGCCCTGTCCCTGTCGTCCAGGTCGTCCAGGTCCACCTCGTGACACACCAGCGTTTCGGGCCCGATCAGCGGCAGCGCGTCGTCCTCCTCCCGCGCGCAGGCACAGGGCCCGGGGCCCAGGGCCGCCTCCAGGGCCGGGGCGCCCCCGTCGCCGTCGCCGTCCCCGGCCGCCATGCGCTCCGCACCCAGCCCGTTCTCCGCCCGGGCCCTCTTCTCCGGGGACGGCTGCCCTGCAGGCTTCCGCTTCGGCCTCCGGTCCTTCCCGGCCTGCTCCGCCTCCTCCTCAGCCGCGGCCGGGCCCGCGCCGTCGGGCGAGGCCAGGTCCGCAAGGGCGGCCGCCGCGGGGCCCTCGCTGCCCGCCTCTCCCGGGCCTCCGGCCGCGGCCCTCGCGCCGTCCGCGGGGGCAGGGCCGTCCCTCGTCCTGCTGCGCCGGCCCTTGCCCTTCGGGGACCTCTCCGCGTCCCGCCGCGCCTCCTCGCCCGGCTCTGCGCCGCCTGCCGGAGGCTGTGCGGCCTCGCCGGCCTCGGGCTGCGGGCTCTCCCGCCGCTCGGCCGGGGGCGTCCACTCCGGCTCCCTGGGCCCGGGAGCCGCTGTCTTTGGGGTTTCCTCATCCAGCTTGTCATCACTGAAAGTCTCCGTTTTTTCTAATTCTTCTTTAGAATCAGGAAACAGTTCGTCATGGATCGAGCTCTTTTCTAAAGGGTCTTCTGTGTCACTGTCAGATGAGCACGAGTCTACAAGAGGAAATACCGCATTATTCAGGCTTTTCCGTCATTACTCCTGCCATAACAAAACCTTGCCCTCATGTTTAATGAGGTTATTATATAGTATAGTAAAAATCCTTTTAATCGTGTGCCTCTGAATAGTCACTAACAGGCTGGGCGTGGTGGTGCATGTCTGTAATTCCAGCACTTGGGAGGCTGGGGCAGGAGGATTGTAGTGAATCCAACCTGCACTACATAGTAAGTTTTTGTCTCCAGAAAACAAACATTTCACATATCAAGTATTTCACATATTTGCATATTTCACATATGCAAATTTCACATATCAAATCATGACATGTGTACAAAAATTTAGGGTGAGGCAATTTTAAAGTAAAATATGTGAAAATACATTATGTGGACTACTCAGTTCTGTTTAAGTGGCTACTTTGCAATCTTTGCCAGTATTATTTAGACTACAGCATAGTAATAATCATAATTAAAAAACTAGTACTGAAATATGAGTATCTTAAATGGCTTGATCCAGAATCCAGCAGATACTGATTAATATGTATAATGGTCACTTTGTGTCCTAAGAAGGGAATATGATAGTTCACTTAATTCTGAAGAGACATTTAAAATGAGCCATCTGAATTTTCTTTTCTTTTTTTTTTTGGTACCGGGGATTGAACTCACAACTTCAAGCTTGCCAGGCAGGCGCTTAAGCCACTGAGCTAAATCCCCGGCCCCAAGCCATCTGAATTTTCAAAACTTTAAATATTTTTCTTGGTAACAGACATGAAAGTACAGGCAAGCCACCTGCTTGTAAAATAAATTATTCCTTTTACATCAGACAATTCTTTAAATAATAAAGCTGAATTCCAAGACTACATAAGAACTGTGAAATACAACATCTACTCATAGCATGCTCATACTCTAAAGTTTTTCAAGTGAAAAGGCACACAATTTTTATTTTGTGGTTCTGTTAAAAAACATTCATTTTTCTCATATTCAAAAAAGACTTCTTTCATGAAGTAGTTTATTATTTTTTTAATGGATCAGTTTAATACATCTTTTTTTTTTTTTGTGGTGCTGGAGATTGAACTCACAACCTTGTGATTGCCAGGCAGGTGCTTATATCACTGAACTAAACGCCTGGCCATCCATGAGATAGTTTAGTAAGGCTGCCATGTTTAGTTGTGTAGGTTGTACACTGCACAGGAACGTGCCACCTAAGAGAGCATCTTTCACTTAGTGGACATGCGTGCCCATGTGTTATGACCACACTGCAGTACATGGCAGTAAAGAGAAAAGACGCATCTCTCTCGAGCAAAGGGATGCTGTGTAAGACAAGCACTTAGAATGTTATTAAATTGCAAAGGCAGAAAATAATAAAAGCAGAATGAAGTATTTTCACCTGTGCTCATCACAAAACAATGCTTCTGCTGTGAGCCCGGCTGGCAGTTGTGCAGTGAAGGAGACCCTGGGCCGCGCCTCACGGCAAAATGCACTTGGCAGGGAGTTTGAGGAGTGATCTGCCCTTGTTAAAATGGAATACTTCTGAGATATTTACAAGAAAAGGCATTCCAAGATTAAAACATTCCTAAATTTTAAATAAAAAATACAGCATGATAAACTTTAGCTTCTAATTAAGTTCTGCGGTTTGAATCATAGGAGATGAAATCTGGGTGAATTAAGAGGTTTTTGCACAACGGCAGTTTTACAGTCAGCTGCCACAACGTAAGGCTTTGGTCTGCACACCTGACAGTGGCCTTCTAGGTGCCACCACCTCGGTGTGGTGGCCACACACCTGGCAGGAGGACACTCCCAGACATCTGCACAAGGACCACGCATTTCTCAGAAGGCAGCCCTGCTGGTACACGACACACGACTACAGAAACAGCTTTGATTTTTGAACTATTCGGTGGCCCTTGAAAGCGAGCCCCTCCCACCCTAGTACCTGATTTCCCTTCGCTGTTGGCCGGCCTGGACAACCCAAAGGGCAGGCCAGAGGGGAGGGCGGGTCGAGAGGGAGGCCGGCCCCGCTTGGTCCTCTGCCTGTCTTCATCCCTCCTATCTTCCTTCTCGCTGTCCTCTTTATTCTGGGGAACAACACAGAAATGTGTGAGAAGAGCCAGCGCTTGAAGAAAATACTCTACTTCTCCTAGGAAATCTACAGCAACAAACAAAAAGTTGTCTGCTGACTCCTCTTTGTGCTCACCGAACAGTTAAGTGGCCTCTTCTGACCCGTGCAGAGGACCCTGCTGCCGTGCAGCCTGCGACACCAGTCACCTCATGCTGTCCCACAGCCAGGCCCTTCCCAGTTGCCTTGGACACGGAGATTCAAAGACAAACACGGCAGGCCCCAGCACAAAGACTATAGCCTGAAGGAGTGGGGATGGGCTCAACTGCCCAGCACACCTGCTCATAATTTTACGATTTGCTCCCATTTAAAAATCAGATTTCACATTTCTGAAAAAACTGGTGGTTCCCCTCAACCTTGGGCAGCAGCTAGCTCCACAGCAGAGCAGTCACTTCCAACCCTCCAGTGAGGCCCCGCGCTCTGTGTCACCGTCCGCTGGGCTCCACCCGCCTCCAGGAAACACTGACTCACAGGTGTGAGTTGGAGGCCCAGGCCACAGCAACTACTGGCTGCCGCCTCTCCGTCAAACAACATGGGCATGAATTTAACACATTTGGTTTATTAGCACCTGAGTTATAGCAAAGAAATGATCTTATCGAGAGGAGTATTAGTGAGAATGTAAGGTTTATTAATAGAAAAAAATAAAACACCTTAGCATACTTCTGAATGAAGGCAGCTGATCTGCAAAGCTCTCTGCTGCATGACTGCGCTGCCCGGCACTCCGGAAATGGTGGGGCTCTGCACGGGACAGCGCCAGCTGCTGGTGAAGTCCGGGTCAGGGAGGGGTCTGGCTAAGCACAGGGTATCTGGGGTGTCGGGTCTAGCTGTGGGACGCCGGGACACGCTGCACGACCCTGCCTATCCGTCTACCTCCCCTGGAGCTGTGTGGTCCCTGTGGTGTACACTGGCCAGCAGGAATTCTGTGGCCACACAGGGTCGTGACTGGGCTCTGGTGGTGGGGTAGGGGCTTCGTACGGGAAATCACTGTACCTTCTCAGTTTTGCTGTGACCCTTTAACTGCTCTAAAAGAAAACAATACCTTCGAGCAAAGATACAATTCAAATCATTCCGATGTATGAACCTATAAAGATACCTTAGCTTTCTTCTTTTGTTTCTTCTTTGGTCCACCTTTGTCCAAAGGCCAGATGATCCTGTCAGCTTTCACCCACTCATCATACCTTAAAAACAGAAATTTACCATTTCGCAGTGATATCCAGTTTGAAATATATTCACCAATAAAAACAGCAGTGAGATAAACGGTTCGTTTCCAGTACTGGTAGGGCTGAGAAAGGCACGGGCTGGTGTCCCAGGACAGTCTACCCTCCACAGGAAGACATGAGACCATTTCACAGGTTGAGACAAGGGGTGGGTCACTAACTCCAGGTAGATTCAAAGTTATCTGCATTTCTTTGTAATTCCCACTGATCTGACATTAGCAGCAGTTTCTGTATTGGCATTTGTTCTATTAGTGAATCATACAAAGACGAATTAGGTAAATGCAAATTTGTGATATTAGTTTCAGATTACTTTATCAAATCCTATAAATTCTTTTCCTCCCGAGAACTCTCTTAAGCTTCCAGTATTTCTAATAAAAATTTTGTTCTGAACTGCACCATTTTTCAGGCCCTAAACTTTTAAAGAGATACATGATTTTCTTTATGTAAGTTTATTATGTTTAGCTCAAGTTGAAGACTCATTTCTTCTGCACTTTTTCCAAGACTGACGTTGCTCTGGGATTTCAACTTACCCAGCCCAAGTAATTTTCTAGAAATACTAGGAATAAATCACTTTTTGGGGGGGGGCTTTGAAACTGAGGCCCACTATATAACTCATGCTGGCTTCAAACTCCTAGCAATACTCCTGCCTCAGCCACTAGAGTGCTAGAATTATAGGCATGCACCACCAAGCTCAGCTCTAAATCACATTTCTTACATATGTATTTGTACAGGAATACATAGCATTCAATCAAAATCTAAGATCTGAATATTTAGTAATAAAACTACAGGCAGTCTTCGTATTAAGCTGTACCATGCTAATAAACTCACAGGTCTGGGAACCGTAACTTCACTTTACAAACCAGATACTATGGAAATGTTCAAAGTAAGGACATGGTTTCAACTTTTACATGTTTTCAGCTGAGCAGGTACCATATCTATACTACGGTTTGAAAATGACTTCCTGCTGGATTAGTCCGATATGTAAAGGTTGTTTTTTTTTTCCCTTTTTTTAATACATAAAGCTTATGAAACAGGACTGGCTGTAAGCACTACACAGACTTAGGCATCTGCCTGTACTTTATTTGAGAAGAATCATCACTTGGCATTTAAGATGACCTAAAACACGCCAGATGCCGCAGGAAACGTGCAGAGCACACAAACCAAGGCCCAGATCTCATGCAACCTGGTCTGGTGTGAAAAACAAACGTGAGAAAATCAAGTACACTGGTAAAGGCAGTAAGAGTCATACACTGATTCAGAGGTAATGAAGAGTTAACTGTTCAATCCCACAATCTCCTAGGCCTAGGACTGACCATGCTGGCCCAGACCAAGTCATGGGGTACTGCTGGCACCAACGCAGCCCCACTCAACCAGAGATCAGGATGTTCCTCAGAAACCTGACTCCACACTTGAGGACAATAGGGGCTGTATCTCAGCAAGCAGGCCAGAACCAGACCAGCTTTCAGGGGCACGTAAGTACTCTGAGAAACCAGCAGAGGGCCTCATCAGGACAAGAACCTAAACATACCATAAACACTGATCTGAGGCACAAAAACGGTAAAAAGAAAAGACAAGCAAGGCGGGCAGGAGGGAAAACAACTGGAAAGCAGAACTGAGGCACACAAAGATTAGGGAGTGGATAAGATCTGATAAAATCTGATAAAATCTGAGAAGGGAAGGTGGCTACAAAGTGGTAGGACTGCAAAGACAGAGACCTGGAGCTGGTAAGTAGTCCTTTCTCTCTGAATTCAAAAACACATAGTAAAAAAAAATTTTAAAAATATGTATTCAATTCATTAAGTCCATGCCCTTTAAAATCAGGCCAAATTAAAAGATAAAACAAAACAAATAGTTATCAGTCACTGAGCTAGTAAGGGCCAGGGAATATTCTAAGCTCTTGGCATTACTGTTATTTTCCAACTTTCCTACAAATAGGCATTTTACTTTCCCCAATTCAGTGAGGAGGAAACTGAGGCATCATGAACACACATCTCGTTTGTGGAGAAACCCAGGGGCAGTATGGGTAGAGAGGCTCTACCTCACAGTTTTCTAATGGAGAGAGAAAAGCAGCCCTGACTTTCAGGAACCCACTGAGCAACAGGGTGGGTGTCACGGTGGGGACACCAGCTGCACGACCCGCCTATCTGTCCACCTCCCCTGGAGCCGCGTGGCTCGATGTCCCCCAAAGCCTCATGGGCTTGTAAGTGGGGTTTTGGCAGGTGACTGGCTCATGGGGTGTGACGCTCAGGAGTTAGAGCTCGCTGTGATTTGGGGGGCACAGCCTGGTGGGAGGAGGTGGTCACTGGGGGTGTGGCCTGAAAGGGTCCTTGTCCCTCCTCACCCCTTGATCTCTCTCCAAAGGATCCCTTTGCCACGCTGCCCTGCCTTGGAGCAGCTGACTGTGGGCTCAAAACGCTACAAACTAAGAGCCAAAACAAATCTCTTCTGCTTCCATTTGTGGGAGCTGGGCATTTTCTTGCAGCAATGAGAAAGTAATTACGACATTGGGCATTGGTGTTGCTGTGAGCGCTTCAATTTCACAGAACCTCAATAAGATCAGACAAGTCGGCTCTGTGCCTCTGCCTCTGATGGATTTCAAAAAAACAAAACAAAACAAAACAAAACAAAACAAAACAAAACAGAGTAGGTGTGGTAGCACATGCCTGTGATTCCAGCACTTGGGAGGCCAGCCTGGGCTACAAAGTGGATTCAAGGCCAGTGTGAACTATACAAGGAGACCTTGTCTCTAAAAACAAACAAACAGATAGGAACAAAAAACAAGAGTGGAAAGAGGGCTTAGGGATGGAGCTCAGTAGCAGAGTGCCTCTAGGTTCACTTCCCAGCACTGCTCAAAAAAAGGATTACTCCCTAATCAGGTCTGAACACAGGGAAGAAACAGAAGCATGTGCAAACCACCAAAATCACTTTTAAGTGGTTTTTTTCCCCCTAATTAGCCACTGCTACACTTCACTAGTTAACATGTTAACTTTAACCTAGGCTTTTCTACTCCTTCTGGTAAGATTTATCAAGAAAACTAATCATATAACTAGCTCAGCTTCCTGACAGCACCCAGTATCAGAGTGAAGTCTCATTTCCATCAATCAGCCCCAAAGCTCCCTAGCAGAAGCTCACAGTGAGGCTCTAACATTCCTTCTTGTTAACTAATTAACCACGTCAGCATTATTACAACGCTTGGCACTGCTTGATTTCAGGTAAGTCACATGATGTCTGCCGAGCTGAGTGCTGCAGGAGTGACACCCGGAACACACTGTGGTAACGTCACAGGACCCTGACTTGCCCCTGTGGACGAGTACGAAGCCAGTGTGGAAAGCAGGTGAACTTGTCAAGCGCTCAGGGCAGCTCTGTGGATGCCCATGCCCAGCCACACCACGTGTACTTCGGCTCTTCACAACACTAAACTCATCATTTTGAAACACGCCACCATTTCAGTACTAAGGAAATACTTTCTTGCTTACCTGACATTCCAGCCGTAATAATGCACCAGGTATAAAACTTCTCCATCATCGATTTCAGTGCTTTTAATACTGGCTTCATAAATTTTCTGAGTTTTTCCTCGTCCATATTTGACTTTCACTTTAGTTCCTGTTAGACAGGGCTCTGTGTCTTCTTCGTCTTCTTCCCCTTCAGACTCACACTTGCTCTCGGTTTCTTCCCTGCAGTAAGTCATAACACTGATAATGCTACTAACAACAGACCGCAAAACGATATACGCTAAAAAGAACCCAAAGTACAAATATTCACAACCTAAGCATTACCGTAATAACGTGTCAGTGGAGGAGGAGAAGAAGGAGGAGAAGGAGAAGATTTTTATGGACTCCTTAGGAATTTATTATGCACTGTACCAAAAGTAAATCCATCTTCTTAAAGGCCAATCAAGAACCACAGTTGATGATGAATGGAGCCAAACAAGCCACTTTTGATACAGTACAACAGAAACAACGTGCTCTGGATTTATACTGAAGTGCCCCTGGTATGTGAAAATGATGTAAAGGCACTTCACAACTTCCTATAATGAAATTAGCTTAAATCTACTTGATTACTACATTCTGCCCCTTTTAGAATAGTCCCTAGTAAGCCTGGTAGCTTCAGTTCAAAATAGGAACAAGGGCTATCTATCTTAATAATTACGTCTTTGGCTAGTGTATATTTTAGAGATTTTACCCACATTAATGTAGAAACAAATAAATGTTTAAATATGAGGACCCTTCTTGTCACTGAATAGCACAAGGAGAACAAAGCTGCATGTATTTTGGGTTGATTTCTATTTCATTATTCTCTTCCCATCACATCTTTGATTTGATAATCAGACATAAAGGAGATTCAGATAAGGAAGGCCAACAATAGTTTTAACATTTTTACCATAAAACATTCTCTAGGTGGCCTGTGACTCATGGTAGAGTGTTTGCCTAGATAGCCCAAGGTCTTGGGTTCAATCCTGGTGTGTGTGTCTCAATTAGCTCTGGAGGTATTCAGAAGTCAACTGCATTAAAAACCACCCAAACTTTACAAGGCTGGTTGGTTTTTTGCATGATACTAAGGATTTAACCCAGGGCATTCACAATGAGCTATACCCCCATCCCTTCCTTCAAATTTTTTGAGACAGGGTCTTGGTAAGTTGCCTAGGCTGCACTCTATAAACTTGCAATCCTCCTGCTCCAGCCTCCCAGACTGCTAGAATGACAAGTTTTAGAAGCCTAAGAAGAGGTACTGTGCTGTATAATAAATACAGAGCATTAATTTTGTGACTGTCAGAGGACAAAACTCCAAGAAGCTTTGGCAGCCCATTTACAATGGGAATGTATTTTCACCCAGTACACCTTTCAATTAATTGCCTGGAGATGTAATTTCAAAACACTGTGAGAAAAAAAGTTCCCCCTTTTCTGTGATTCCTGCTATGGAGTAAGAATATGGACTGTGTTTGCTGCCTGCATACCAGTTGTTATTTAATAAAAACATCGTACTCATCTACGAATTTTTCTCCACAGTACATCTTTGTTCCCTTTGCACATCAGTTACAAAGTCCTTTAATGGGCACATATTATTCATAGAGACAGATTCATTTTGTGTAATGCTCAGCTCCAATTACTGCCTCCCACACTTAACCCCAGTTACACTGCACTACAGAAGTTTCATCCCTTTGCTACGGTATGTTGCATGTCACTGAGGTGTCACCTGCTCACACAGAATCTAATCACCTGACCTGCTCACCAGTTACCCTGTTTTCCTACATCTCTCTCTTGATGGGTAGGTTTCAGACTGCATCAATCACTAGTTCAGTAGGTCACTTTTCCCAAAGGCAGTTTCCCAATCCAACTTTCAGGCAATTTAGCCTTGCATGATAGAATGCAAGGTGTCTACAAGGAGAGCTTACATTTCAAATAAGTGTGTTATATTGTTATTCCTCATTTAATATTTGACTTTTAGTATTATCTAAACATTAGTAAATCCATTGACATTTACAGAATGGCCAACCACAAGCATGGTCAGACACCACACTGCTGGCCTGCCTGGCCTTGGGCTGTTCTCAAGTCAGTTTGGTCCACATGTGTCTAGTATGTGGAAAAACCATTTTCACTCAACAGCAAACAGGATGGACATTAAAAAGCTGAAATTTACTGGTGAGATGTGGGGCAAGAATGTCTTTTATAAACTCGAATCAGGGGTGCATGCCACTTATTCTAACACAGTAACTTGAAAAGGAAAACTGTCTCAGATCAAAGCTAACACACAGAAACATCTGCTAGTACTGTGCACCCGTGTCTGTTAGCTTTCCCACATTGTACCTTTTTTAAAATGGAATTTTTGCTGTCGCTGTTTCCTCTTGTCCACTTCCTCCATTTTTCTCCAGCTCCCTTCCCTGCTGTCAACTGCAGGACCTTTCTTTTGACTGGGTGGCGCAGCCTTCTTTGAGGCCACTGTTTAGGGCACAAGTGCTATTAAAATGGTGCGACCGGAGTATTCTCCAATTCCGGAAGGCAATACACATCATCTTCACAATGTGTCTCACCTTCATTAGACAAGAGGAACGGAAGTCCCAATAAGAAAACGTTCCCTCAACCCTGAATCTCTAGCAGGAGCGAAGCGCTGTCGAACCCGAGACAGGTGCTTCTGGAGAACAAACGTAAGATAATGTACCTCTCTTGGCCCTTCTCTTCCTCGCCCTCCGAGTCTCGGTCGGAGCCCTCTTGCTTTCTGACTTTCTTCTCTTTTGGCTTTGGTGTATTTTTTCTCCCCAGTATTAGCCCGTTTTCTTCTTTCTCTGCAGTTTCATAGTCGTCATCTCCATCCTTATTTTCTGTGTCATTATCTTTTAATTTGTCTTCTGTTTTCTCTTCTTCAATTTCCTTTTTAATAGAATTCACATCTCGAGCAATTTTCCTTCGGCCCTAGGAGAGGAGATAAAAACTTGAAAATAGTCGTTACTACCAACAGACAAAAACCCCCAGAAAAACACATCTTTCCTTTAAGCCTTTACAACAATGTCCAGTCTGATCTCTGGCTTGAAATAAGCCAATCAGTTCACGAGTACTTTTGTCTTCTTTTTGAAAGAATTTAATCTCTATCGTTAATTATGTCCAGATCTATCAAGACCCCTTGTTACAAAGTATACAAAAAATACAAAATTTCCTCCTGGGTCGGAGGATGTAGCCAATCTGTCCATCCATCCATCAGTCTTCTTTGTTCACTACATTTGATCCTATTTTTGATATTTCTTGAGTACAGTAAAGATTTCAAATAAATTCCCTAAAGGCTAATGACAAAAGGTCAAAACAGTAATGCGATCAATTCCGTAGCTCTGGCCTCTGTAAAAGCTCTGTGAGTCTAAATCTACTGTTTAGTAACATATACTTCACGTTGTCACTGTATTTGTGTATAACCATATTTTAGCAGAACAGTGAGTGGATCTGAGTGAGGCTCTGCAGGGTGCATGGGGGCACGGGAACACCTCATGCTGCCCACAAAGCTGGGCACCTTTGGGTGCTTTTTCTCTCCCTGTCAAGAGTGTCCCTGCACAGCAGCACTAAGGGACACAGCAAGTGAAAGAAGAGAGATGGTCACAAAAGGAACAAGAGAATACTTCACTACTGATATCTCAACAAGCAAACTCTTCCCTAGTTATTAGGTGCAATTTATACTTCAAAGGCAAAAAAAGAAGAAATTTCTTTCTACTGCTCCACTGTGGTGTATCCTCATGTCTAGACAGTGACCAGTACCCGTGTATTAGGTAAATGAATGAAACAACTGGTACCTATCAAATTCTGTGTACTTTTGTCCTAGAGACTTCATTTTCAGAAGTCTGGCTTCTATATTCAGATGAATGAAGAGGATACTTTTATGCATGGGTGTACTGCAGCACTTGGTCTGGCCATGTTGCCTAGGCCGACCTCAGACTCACAGCAATCCTGCCTCAGCCTTCCAGGCAATGAGATTACATGCATATGCCACTACGCCCAGCAACAGCACCTTTTGTAGTAGTAGAAAGTGAGAGAAAATTTTGGTGAAGATAGATTTATGTTTTATTGATACCAGACAGTACAACGTAGCATCTTATACAGGACAAGAAAGCTCTTTACGAGATACAAGAAAGTACGTCCACAAGATACACAATATCATTCATCTTTAAGAGAAAAGGAAACTCTGCCACAGGGATGAACCCTGAAGACATTATGTTGAGTGAAATAATAAATACTAGGCATCAAACTCATGGACATGGGAAGCAAAACGGTGCTGGTGAAGGGCTGAGGAAGGAAGAAGCATGAGCTGCTGTTTAAAAGGAAACAGATCTCAGTTTTGTGAGATGAGAACGCGGGAGAGAGGTGAGAGTCACACAATGCATGGTGCCAACAGACCAGCTTTACGCAGCTAAGATACTAACTTGTAAGTTATGTTTATTTTACCATAATTTAGAAAATAAAGTTAAAAGTTGACAGGAAAAAAAAAACACTGGTTTGGACATTTCATGAAATTCACTGGAAGATTCCACTTTTAAGATGACAATCAGAACAGTCAGCGTAAAAACAGTTTTTGGACGACTGTAAGAGAAGGCAATTTCACCTCTTCCACTAAATTTGACTTCACTGAAAAACAGCCATCTCTGAACACTGGGAAGAATGATGGGTTACATTCTTTTCCTAGCTCTTTCGTTAACTGAAGATGAAGATTGGAAGACGAAGGCAGTGTGCACACGAGCAGTGCTGCCCATGGTGCTGTGAAGGTACAGAGCTACGTGACTGTGACACAAGTACTGTGAGCAGGAGACTCACTCATTCTATTGCTTTTGCTGAGTACTTATTATGGCGAGGCATTACTCTAGGTGCCTGGGGTCTGTCAATGAAAAACAGCACATAAGCTGGGCATGGCGGTGCAGACCTGTTACCCTCCCAGCACTCTGGGAGGCTGAGCCAGGAAAATTTGCAAGTTTGAGTCCAGCTAGGCCAAACTGTCTCAAAAGGGTGCGGGGTGAGTTGGGATTTAGCTCTGTGTAAAGGTCTTGGGTTCCATCCGCAGCATTGAACACTTGTATGTACATGTTTACACACAGACATACACACACCCACACACATCCCCACCCTTATGGAGTATGACATAGCACAGAATGAGGCAAAGAGACCAAAACAAAAACCCTAATAATACATAAGCAAAGCATAGAGCTGCATTAGCAGGACTGAGAATGCCCAAGAGAGGACACAGGCTGCACTCTTGGATAAGGTGGCCGGTATGAGATTTAACAGTAACAAGGTGATATTTAAGCAGAAGACTTGGAGGGGAATTTTCTCAACTGACTAAAGACAAGAATAAACAGACATGGGAAAACAAGACAAAGGCTTTCTGAGTACAGGGAATAATGTGGGATATATTTAGAAACAGCTAACCTATAGTCTGCCTGAAGCATAACTTAATTCTGTGAAATAAACGAGGTGAACTGTAGCACTTTTATGTCTATCTGAAGATGTCCCATAATAAAAGTTTTAAAACAGTGCTTAAATAAACCAGACAAAATTACTCTTAAAACTCACCCTTGGAGATTTTAATTCAATCTCTTCTCTTTCACTCTCGCTGTTTGAGTCAGTGTTCTCCTCCAGCTCACTCTTTACTTCTACTGATGGCATTTCTGGATCAACTTTTAGGGCCTCTGCCATTGATTCGTCAAAGTCTTGTTTTTCCACTTTTACTTTTGGTTCATGGTGATGAATGGTTCTAAATCGAATATTTGCAGAACGGCAGTATTCTTCAAAACCATAGAGATACCTAAACAAACAACATCTCATTTTAACAAGTCTTGGTCTTTCCATTTAACTTGAATATTATTACTGAACACACAGGATCTCAGAAAGAGAAGACTCTGGGTCATTTCTTGAGAAGTACTTTTTCCATGTTACTAAGTTCTGGGTGTCTTGACAGAACTGTAAACAGAAATACCAACCATAAATGGAAATACCTTCCTCAGAAACCTAAGCTCTTGACAGAAAAACACAGCAATCACAGTTCTGACTTTCAAGTTGTTTGCTCCAAAACAGAGTAATGGATGTTAACAATACGCCCTGATTTTCCTAAGCTTTTCTATAACTTTCTCTAACATTTATGTGTGTTTGTTGATGCATACTTCTTGTGTCAGGTAATCCTGTCGACGAGACGAGAGACTCCTGCAGAGCTGAGTGGACGATAAAGGCCCGAATCTCACTGATGGGCTACCTTGAGGAAGTGGGTCCTGGTGGCATGACTTTGGCGACTACGGTCCCTGGCCTGTTCCTTTCTGTCTCTGGATACCATGAGGCAGGCGCTTCCCTCTGCCGTGCCTTTCCACTCTGACATTTCCTCCTCGGATCCAGCCTATCACGGGCTGAAACTTCAGGAACCAGGAGCCAAAATAAACCTCTCCTCTTCTTCACTCTGTGTATCCAGGTATTTGTCCCGGCAATGGGAAAGCTGACTAATATACTAGTTTAATTTTTACAAATCAAAAGGAAACTGTTTCCTGCAAATACATAACCTTTAATAAATTACATTACTTACTTTCTATAAGCAGTTTTTACATTGTAGGAAGCAGCTGAATTCAAAATCGGAATGCCAAGGTCCATATAAATTTGCTTCCATACAGCACCACTATCGATCTGGAAAATTAAGTTTCTGTTTGTTAACATTTGCGAAGGGAAAATTTCTACACTAATATTCTATGTTCTTCAACAAAATGTATTATTAATTAAGGTGCACACAACAATGCAACATTCAGTGAGGTTCACACATACATTTTTCAATGGGCAATGTTATACTTACATTGTCACATCCACCCTGATGGTAAACCAGTCTAAAAAGTTTGAAGAGATTGAGATCTTTGTAGCCCAAAACAGGTGGTTTGTTGATTGGAGTACCTTTTAAATACCAGAGGGTAAAAATAAAATGTTTATTCATACAGGAAATACAAACTCAAAAATAAAGCTATCAATTTCTAGTCACCCAAATTTCTTTAATTGCAGGCACGTATCTTAAGAACATTTAATGATGTAAGAGAACATAAATACTCTCTATAGGCATTATGTAGCTTTGTGTGTGGGCCTGTTTGGGTATTATATTCCTACCATTAATAAAATTACCTCTCCACCAGCAGAGCAGGCGGAACCAACTGAAGCCTTAGACGGCAAGCCATGGCCCAGAACGCTGAAGGTGCACGTAGGTACAAATGTAATGGAAAGTTGTAGAAGACATAATTTTAAGTTTCAAAATAAAGTTCATCTTATTGCTGAACATAAAGCTGTTGGTAGTAATCTGAAGGATGATTCCTGACAGCCACAGAATGTGCAGAACCAATTTATCTGAAGATTTTCTAGGACAATGAATGTCAAGGAATCTGATAATTTACAATGGTTCTATTTCTTCCATCTCTATAGAAATTGTATGCTATTTAGAATAAGATTGATCTCCCATTATGTTTAATTTGTAGAGACCAAGGAGTAGGCTAGTTTACTTGCCATAAATATTTAGTAATAAGTGGGTATGCAAATTAACACTGTCACTGGCCGTTTTCTATTTCTGAATATTATTTATTGGCTTTACATGTCCCAGGGAGACTAAGTCTCATTATACCAAAACTGCTTTTATTTGTATCTGTACTCAAAACTGACACTAAGTTTATCTGTATTTCAAAAACATAATAATTATCAGATGGAAGTGACCCTAGGCTTTAACTGAAACACAACACATCCACAATATTAACAATAATGCATGCACCTAGACTGAAAGATTGCACAAGAAATGAGCTTGAAAATACCTCTGTCTTCCATAAACTTATAAAGCTGTTGGAGGAAGTTGTCCCTCTCTTCAGGATCAAGTTCTTCCTCAGGCTGCAAAGAGAAAATAAGAGAAAGCACAGTATGGCACTCAGAAAGTCACACACTGTTGTCTTCACATCTATAAATCTAAGGTAATGCAATTTCACGGAAGCTGGGAGATCTCAATTTTCTCAAAATCATACGATGCCAGATTTCTGAAGGTTTTTCTCCCTTCTTTTTCAGGCTCTGTGGATTGAATCCCAGTTCCCAGAGCCTTGCCCAAGCTGAGCTAGCACTGGGCAGATGAGTGAGACCTCAGTGATGTAAGTCAGACTGTGGCCAGGTGATCTGGGACAGTGATGAAGACACACAACGTTGACCCTCATCCCATTCCATGCTCCCTCAGGACCACGAGGACAGAGACTGGCCAGGAGGAAAAGACCGAGTGAGAGCTGAGCTTTCATTTCATTCGCTGCTTTTGTTTTTAGCTATAAAAATACAATGTGGTGCACAGTAATGTGGTGGTAGATAAACACAATAATAACAAATGTATTACACAGAAATAGTGTTGAATGAATAGAAATCAGGGATTACAAAGTCACAGATTACAAAGATTTTTTTATTTGAATGGCACCATGCTTTACAAAAATTTTAAATGCATTGAAATAAGCCCTGTGACTTTTTGGGGGTGTGGGGGTACGGGGAATCCAACTCAAGGACCTTGTGCCCGCCAGGCATGTGCTTATGCTGCTGAGCTATATCCCTCGCTACCCCTGCAACTTTTATCTTGCCCTGTACCCCATCAGCCAATCTTGTCCTGCTACCCTGCTTTTCTCATTTGCCTTTGTTGAAGAATTCAGATTCTTATCTTTCCAAAGCCACACTGAAAGGAAAAGCAATTTTCAGGCAATAAATATTGATTTTTCAGTGTCCAGAAGACAACAGGCACTTTAAAATTATGTTATCCTTTAAGGATTTTAATACCTAATATCACAGCCAGGATCAATAAACATGTAGTCCATTAAAATATACAACAAAATACCATAAGGTACCCAGGGAACGGGAGGAAAAGTCCTCTTCTTTGCTTTTTCTCTTAGAATATTCATTCAGAATGATTTATAACTGAAATACTCAATGTTATTAATTATAAAGGAACTTAAATCAAAGTTCTAGTAAGCCTCCAAAATCAGCAATTTGTGAAGTTAATCATCATATGTAGTTAAGAGATCATTGCTTAACTCTCAAACTGAGAGATGGCAGTTTTCTTACTGGGTGAATTTTAAAATCTAATTTCTATAAGATTTTTAGCAGTCAATGAGTTCAACCATGGAAAGGAAAAGAAACACAAAAGTAACTCAAAAGTCCAGCAGCCCAAGCATCATTTCACACAGGACCGCCAGTGCAGAAAACAAAATAAAATGGCTAAGCCGGGCTGGCCAGTCCTAGTCCCTCTGCCTGCACTCTAGATTCACAATGCTCTTTCCTCACACTGACCTCATTCGAGTATTTCCTTATAATCTTACAGAATTCAGGAAGACCACTGCATCCAAGATATGTGAAAGCAATTCTTCAAATGGGAACTGATTTTATTGTCCTTTTATCTTCCTCTGGTTCTGGGGGTTGAACTTAGGACCTTGTGCTTGCCAGGCAGACTCTGTGCCACTGAGGTACATCCCCAGCTAACCAACCACTGATTTTAACTCAAAAGTTATTTCTAAAAACAGAATCAGCCTTTCAACCACAAAATTGGCAAACATTAAGGCTGTACCATACATTTAATGAATTCTTAATAAGCAGTTATTTTTAGCTGAGAGTGGTGGCCCATACCTGTAGTCCCAGCTACTCAGGAGGCTGAGGCAGGAGGATCACAAATTTGATTATAGCCTGAGGAGCTTAGTGAGACCTTCTCTCAAAACAGAAAAGTAAAGAGGGTTGAGATGTAGCTCAGTGTGAAGGCCCTGGGCTCAATATTTTTTTTATGTAGATAAAAACCGGTAGTTTAAAAGTATTTTATTATGAAGTAGTGAATGACTGAACAGTACTTTAGGCTCCACAAGGAACCATGGCCATGAAATTGTGTCAGCGCAGTTATCAGGTATAAATACAAGAAAAAAACTCTACTTACAAATACCTGTTGAGAGGAAATTTTTCTCCTCACCAAGAATAAATCAAAAGATGAAGCTATAAGGAAGGTCGCATGCATACATTATGGTTTTGAAAAAATTAAAATTGTTTAATTTCTTATAATAGGTCATTGTTCACAATTATTTTTGAAAACAGTGATGTTGCCTGTCCCTTCAGAATAAAACTTAGTACACTAGCACTTGCCTCGGATGAAAAGCGCGCACCTTTCTGCTTGCCGGACTCTGCCTGCTACCACAGCTCTTGGCTTAGTGTCTTCCTGCCTGAAGCAGCTCCCTCCCAGCCACGATCAAGACTGCGGGTGTCAAAGCCAGGGCTGCTGCATCTCTCAGGGCTTCTGAGCACACGGACAATGAGGAAGGGGCTGGAACTCCCCCTTGTTTAGTCACGCCAAGTCTAGCTTGCAACCAAGTAAAAGAGTAAGAACTAAGGGCTGAGCAGGAGGATTGCCACAAGTTCAAGGCCAGCCTGAACTACACGGTGAGGCCCTGTCTCAAAACAGACTATAAGAACTAAGGGAGACGTGAGGTCTTGTGCGCTCAAGAAGGATTGCGTGTGTTTTGTGTTTTTCAAAGTTCTCAGCCAGAGGCTGGGGATTTAGCTCAGTAGCGTAAGTGCCTCCCTGGCAAGCATAAGGTCGTGAGTTTGATCCCAGGTACCAAAAACAAATCAAAACAAAACAAAGTGCTCAACCAAGAATGAGTCTGATTGAGTGGGAACGAAAAGGAAGATATTACAATAGTGCACCAAGAAGAGAAAAAAGTGCTTGAATTAATCTCGCATCAGGTAATGCACAGATCATCTTTGCCCTGAAGGAGGAAAGGGGAGGAGCAAAAGAGAAGACTTAATGGTGAACTGTTTTTAGTTTACATCTTGCTCCTGCTTGTAGCTCTTGGAAGCACCTAGATGTTGGCAAGCTCTGCCATGTCGGGTCAGGCTCTCATATTCACAGCCCACTACTGGTGACTGACACTCAGTTTCACATGTGAATAAAGTGACACCTGTGCAGATGAATGACAGCATGGTCTTCAGTGTCTCACGCCTGCCAACTGGAGAACATTAATGATTGTAGAAATACGAGGGAAACCAGAGGGAAAAAGATGCATAAGAATAGTTCTTAGGGGCTGGGGATTTAGCTCAGTGGCATAAGTGCCTGCCTTGCAAGCATGCGGTCATGAGTTCGATCCCCGGTAGCAAAAAAAAAAAAAAAAAAAAAGAATAGTTCCTAAGACACAGGCGGTGTGGCACACTCACTTGCTGGCATCTGCCTTAGACCCTTCCCTGATAAGTTCATGTGGGAATGTGTGATTTTTATTCAGAAATAGTATGAACTCTAGTGTAAAATAGGTTTTCTATCCTTTTATTGTAAAGGGAGATGAGTAAAATGTAATTTTTAAAATAAGACAATGTATACCATCTTTTTGCAAAGCTATTCAACTTTCTTAGCCAGCAACTCTGCTTTCTAGAACGTGAATTTAAAAGGTGCTGAAACTGCCAAAATATCCACCAGTAACGGAGGTGACCCTCAGACCCACGACCATGTACACAGGTTTACTCTGTTTTGATTTCTGTGGACTCAGGGCCTAGCTGGGCTCTGCAACCCCTAGTTGCGTCCCCAGCCTTGTGCAGTTTGAACAAGGTGCTGAGGCAGTGCCGTGGGGCCTGGCCTGGAGAGCCCCAAAACTGACATGCCCATGGCACTAGGAGGAGCTCAGCTCAACCTCTGTGGGTGCCCTGTGCTGCCTGTTGCAGTTTTGAAGGCCACGCGGAGCCAGGCTTGGTGGTGCACACCTGTCATCCCAGCAACTGGGAGACTGATGCAGAGGGCTCGCTGTGAGTTTCAGACCAGACAGGAGGACACAGTGTGTTCAAGGCCAGTATGGAACACACAGTAAGACCCTGCCTCAAAGTAGCAGCGACAGCAGCAGCAACAAGAGAGACAGAGAGACAGAGAGAGAGAGAGAGGGAGAGACAGAGAGACAGAGAGACAGAGAGAGAGAGAGGAAAAAGGACCTTCAGTGTCCTTTGGAGGTTTTGATGCTTATACAACCACCAGCCGCCCTTTGTTCCTTCCTTTTGTTTTTAGGGAGTTACATCAATATGTCATGTTTACTTTTCAATACCAAAACACTGTTCCTTCCATTTCCTTATGTGTGTGTGTAATGCTATTCTGGACACCAGCAGCTTGGTTCGGGCTGCGGTGTGGTGGCGGTGGCAGCGGAAGTAGTCTCTCCCAGGGAAGTGGTCGGCAGCAACCACGGTAGCTGCTTAGGCATTTTATACAACGTCTGTAATTTTCAGTGTAGTGAGCAGCCTTACTTTTATAAAAATGTGAAATAAATAGCTAGACCATGTATAAGCTACACTCAACCACTTTAATTCAAATAGAGTCCTCTTTGTTCCTGCATTGAAGACTTCTGGATTTCTCACATCTTAAATGCTAACATTTACCTATTTTCTGAGTTTAAAAGTGTCATATTATCTCTGTTACACTTAAGAATGATAAAGGGGACAGGCGATACAGAGCAGATGTGATGGTGCAATATTCCTGACAACTCGGCCTGCAGCTTTCGACAATGTCTGAATGCTAGCAGGGGAGCTGTAAGAAATTCCACGCTTGGAGAAGACAGGGGAGAGAATAAAGGGGTGAACGTGGGTCAGATCTTGAAGGACCAGACTTTTAAAGGCCTGTGATAAAACACCTAGACTTCATCCCACAGGGGCTGCAAGCCATTAAAGGGTTTCCAGCAGGAACCACTATTTTTTTAGAAGGATGTTTATGGAGGATGGATTGGAGGCAGAAAAAAGATAGCACAAAAGACTGGAGAAAAGATATCTGAGATAAGAGGGGCAAAACATAAAGGAGTATTACAAGTTAAGAACTCTTGGTGGAAAGGCCAGAAAATGATCCCAGTCTGGCTTAAACCAAGAAATAACTTCTATTCACAAAATTATGTGAAGAAATAGGATTGTGTATAGAGTTGCACTGCCCATGAAAACAGCATAAATGAGAGAGATGTCAGCCACTGTTCCTCTCTCTTCTTGTGAACTTTCTAGAAACTTGTAACAACCCTCCCCCCAAATCTTGTTTTCAAACCGTAATTTGCTAGCATAACTGCATAGTCCACACTCACTCACGAATTTCGGTTTAATGTAACTTGGGCCAGGGATACAGCTCAGCAGCACAAGTGCCTTCCTGGCAAGCACAAGGTCCTGAGTTCGAGCCCCAGTATCTCCCCCCCAAATTGTTTAAAATGTTTACCTGATGCTGCTGGGGCGTAATGAAGAGGAAAAACCAAACCCCTAAAACATTGACACTTCCCTGCTTTCATAAAAACACACAATATAGAAGGAGAGAAAATTTTCTTAAATGTCTGAAACTATGGGAAACCTCTCTAAACCTGTTTTCTCATTCCTATTCACAACAGAAACAAAGTTTGGGAAGATCCGTTGTAAGGTTCCAGAAAGTTCTCTTTGGAAAGAACTATAGGATAATATGATTTCCCTTCACAATATCATCCTAATATGTACATACACAGTACACATACTTAATATCTCTCATACAGAATCATACGCTGTGGATAAGCAGTTTTCACTGAAAAACCACCAATTCTCTAAGAATAAAGTGAGAAAACTGGTATGGTCACCTTTACTTGTTTCCACCTTTATAGATAGCAAGGATTAAACCCAGGGCCTCATACATACTAGGAAAGTTCTACCACTGAGCCAAAAAGTGAAATATGGTCTAACAGTGGGGTGACAGTTACTGGTGGTATATTTTCTAGTACAACAGTTATCTGTTCTCATGACACTTTAGTGAGCTAAAAGTAAAATTTAAAAAGGAAAGGCTGTGTACACTAGTGTACACCAGCAGTCCCAGATATTTGGGAAGCTGAAGCAAGAGGATTTCTTGAGCTCAGGAGTCCAAGGCCAACCTGGGCAGGTAACACACTGAGGCTCCATCTCAAAACAGAAAAATACAAAGAGAGAGAAACAGAGAGACAGAGAGAAAGAGAAAGGGAAGGAGAGAAGGAGGGAGGGAGAGGGGCAGGCAGAGAGACAACTTTAAATCTTAACATCTATGTTTAACTAAAAAATGAAACACCAAAGTCTGGTAGGTAATTCAAAATGACTCCCTACACCCGGTGTGGCGGTGCACACCTGTAATCCTAGCACTCAGAAGGCTGCAAATTCGAGGCTAGCCCGGGCTACAAAGTGAGTTCAAGGCCAGCCAGGACTACATAGGGAGACCCTGTCTCCAAAAACACAAAACAAAACAAAAAAGTGACTCTCTAGGCCTCAAGAAAAATTGTGAAAAACTGTCTCAAGTTACATGTAAAAACTTGACAGTTGATAGCATTTATGTAAGGGCCAAGAGCTGTGACAGTAATATCAATACAAGAAACTAGGAGCTTAGATAATATCCAGTAGGCTGCCTTAGAAAGAGAGACGTTGTGTACATAACGTTTCAGAAATGTTTCAGTTTAAAAAATCAAAACTGTATTTTCTTTAGGCCCTGAGATCACTTTTATCCCAAAAGGCATCCTACCTAGTTTTGGTTCCAAACAACAACAGCAAAAATGACGTTCGCTCTGCTACAGAGCACAGACTGAGGAGGGCGAGCTCGGACACGGCACGGGCGAACGGCGGCGCCCCTGCCTAGGCAGAGAACAATGCCTGGGCCCAGGCTGGCAGACAGCAGAAAAGAGTGGGCCTAGCGACAGCTCCTCACATGGGTCAAAGAACAGGGGCCAGGCGAGGGAGGGGAGATCAGGATGCCTCCTGGGCACCTGGCCGGGCCACCGGCGGAGGGTACTTCCATCACCTCGGCCAGGACAGGACGCAGGCGGCAGGGGGCGGGGCGGCTGTGGGCCGGCACATGCTCAGTTCGAGTCCTCACCAGGCAAATTCTCCCTGGCAGTTTGATCTAAGTATCTGCAGCCACGAAGAGACGTCTGTGATGCGCACACACATATGAAGAGGTTCTATCATTTGGTTAGGAGGCAAACAAGCCACATCATGAGTGCCAAGTATTCTACAGTGAGGTGTGTCTGGGCAGGAATGCCACTGTAGTCAAATGAGGAAAGAAGAGAATCTGACTTTGTACAAATGTTTGTTTTAGGTTACTGGTGGCTCTAAAAAAGTTGTCTTGGCTGTGGTGAGGGGCCCACAGACACGACAGTGCATCAGGACTGAATGAAAGGCCAGCTGCAGTGAATAGAACCAAGCAGCCAGGCCGCAAGGGTGTGGCCAGCACAAGGAAAAGCAGCGAGGTCGAGGTCGTGGGGACACTGGTGTGGAGGTGTCAGACAGCTCAAAGAGAGGCAAGCTTTTTTTTTTTTTTTTGGTAGCAGTGATCAAACTTACAACCTTGCACCTGCACGCACAGGCAGGCGTCTGTGCTGCTGTCTCCCAGGCCCTGGGAAAGCAACTTTTACAAGCTGATGCGAAGCCAGGTGAGTAGCACATGCCTGCAGTCCCAGCTACCAGGGGAGCCAAAATCAGGAGGATCACAAGTTTGAGTCCAACCTGGGCAACTCAGGAACCTGTCTCAGAACAAACAAAAAGGGCTGCAGATGTGGCGCAGGCACAGCACCCCTGGCCTCGATCCCCAGTATCACTAAAGGGGAGAAAGGGGCTAAAGAGGTGCAGCCTATGGACGGGAATACTTAAAACTTGCAGGAAAGAAATGGAAAGAGTTGACAGCCTCAGATTTCCTGAAAGAAAACCAGGAGTGAGACCGCGGCAGAACGGAAGGGTTTGCCTCACCCAGGAGAACGACACACCATCACCAGCACTGTGGGCAGGCACAGCTGAGACACCCCCACCCGTTTCTGAAGTTGGAGTACCTGGGCTAGGGGTTGTCGGTTTAATGGAAGAGATAATATTTGGTCACGGAAGCTGTGAACTGACCAAAGGCCTGTCAAATTGGTAATCATAAAATTTAGTGTTTCCCCCTTCCCCGTTACACTTACAGCAAATTTCATGGATCACATAAGAAGTGTAAGACACTGTTTTCCATCTAACACCCTTCCTAAAATAAATGATTATGTGACTCCTTTTCTGGTGCACAGTTAGCTGAACTTAGTAATTTTCCCTCATATGAACAGCACACACACTTGAGAATCATCCAGATGAGGTTTGGATGTTACCGAATCCAAGTTTTCAGGATCAGTCAACCCTTTTATACCATCACAACTACAAGATACATTACTAGGAAGTGTTATTCAAATATATAAAAATGTAGCTGCATTTGTGTGTATAAATGTGCAATCCTTGTTAATCAGATTTGATTATTTTGTTAAAGTTTCATGCTAACATGGTGAAGAGAGTTTGCCCCTAAAGGCTAAGTTGTGATACTGTAGCAAGTGACAGCCTAGGGGACAGCTAAGGGATGTGCAGAGCCTTAGCTTAAATCCCCAGCAGTGCAGAGGGGAAAAAACAGACAGTAAACTGTTATATTTGAAGGCAAGCTAAGGTCTCAACTATTCACTGAAGGTTGACTTTTCAGGATCTACATAGAAACTTGAGGGTCAAGTAAAATTATTAGATATAACTGAAATACTTACATTATATTTGAAATCTTTAAATTTTATTGACTTTGCCTGGTTTTCCTGTATTATCAATTATTTACTGAAGGTTTTTATAACCAAAGCTTGAATGATTACTAACCAATGCCTTTAAAATCTATAAAAAAGGCACAGATTAACAGGCAAAAATAACACTGATTTAAAATAAAAAACATGGTTTTTTTGGTTTGAGACATTTAGTTCAAGCTGCCCTCAAACTCCAGTGATCATCATGCCTCAGCCATTGTATGCCACAACTCCCAGCTAAAACAGAATATTAGTTGTTTCCATGAATTAAAAAAGCCAAGCACTTACAATTTTTATGATTGTGAAATATAATCTTAGGCATCAAATTTAAAAGTGATGCCCTAGAAAATTTGTAAGATCAGAAAAAATCGATGTCAATACTTCTACACAAAACAGAGCACTGTTTGTAAAAATTTCAAACTTTCATTATTAAATATGAAATTATAAGAGTTTTTTTTTTGGTACCAGGAATCAAACTCAGGACCTTGTGCTTGCTAGGCAGCTGCTTATGCTGTTGAGCTATATGCCTAGAGATTCTTTAAAGTTCCCAACACAAAAGTCTATTTAGAGCAAAACATAATTCCCATTCATAGTCAATCTAAATCAGCATCCATTTATTTTAAAAACTCTACTATATTTATCCAAAATAAATATATGCCAGAAATAAATGAATAATTGGCATTATTACTTGTGTTTACCTGGCCTTTTCAATAAAAAATGCAGTAACATTTTTTAATATAAACTTTTTGTAGCTGATACACTGAAGTAATATATTCTACAGGGCCTTTTTCAACATACCATTAAGTCAAAATTTAAAGTAATCAGTGTAAATAAGACCTAGCTTCTGTCAGCTCCTCATATCTTTTCCTAAGCTGTAACAGGGTGAGATGTATTTCTTGTACTCACACCCTGAAGTACCAAATGCTTCAGAATTCAAAATAACATTAAGTTTAAAAAAAAAAAAGATGCCACTTCATGAAGTCTCCAGTCTCCTTGTTACTCTTCCCCACGTTAGGGAACCTGCAGCAGACAGAACCAGCACTGCAGAGACGTCCGCACTCGTGTGAGCCCACTGCACGGAACTGCTTGCTGTGCTGCACACTCTGACGGGCATGCTGCGGCGTTTTCCTAATGGCTCCGAGAACATTGCAAAAGGGCATTTTGCTCATTGTGAAGCAACAAACGAACCTCCCTGAAATCTGTATCATCACTGCATTTTGGGGAGACCTGGGCTCTCTAATGTAACACCACAGCTCAGCTTCACTTTTGTGGCACAGGCCTGTAATGACGAAGCCCGGCAGGCCCTGGCTTATCAGATTATTCATTTTATGGTACACTCATCTTTACCTTTCTGTTGCACAGAGATGAAAGTGTTCTTCAGTTTATCGATATATTAGTTTTTAAAACATTACTGATCAACACAAGTTAGAATGATTCAGCAACTAAATCTTAAATCCAAAAGCAAGAAATGCAGCTGATTCTATTCTAAAGCAACCAAAATCTCACTCAAGGAAATCTACTTGGATGGCCAGAGGAAAGGACAAACTGTTTAGTATCAAGGACCTCACAATATAGCATATGCTATGAAACTGGCCATGTGAAAAATAATTTAAAATAACCATGTAAACCAGTGTTAAAATTCTGCAATTTTTACTGTTGTTTTTCAGTAGATGAGAAGCATCCCGGTTCATTTAATTTTCACATTCACAATTTAAGTGACACATTTTTAGACAATAATATCTTTATGTCTTTACCCTTTAAAACATCTTTACTATTTCCTACAAACAATAGGTAACAGAGTTTTGCCTCTGCTCTTCATTGTCTTTCATTAATGTTTACTCATAGCTTACATAAAACATTATAATATTACAAAATTAATAACTGTAACAGGAGCACTACTGTTTTATAGCCATACTCTGTAACTTCCTACAAAGCTCTTTTCACCTTCTTTGTTTAAAATTTCAGGGTCTGGGGAGGGTAGGGGAATGCATTCTGGAAGGAACACCAATTAAAAGTATTAGCAACA